>BQNB010021715.1:0-63906 GCA_026074375.1 Tanacetum coccineum | reverse complement strand
TTATTAAAAGTCACATTTCGTCCTTTAACCGAATCGACACAAAATAAGTTTTCACAATATTTTCTAAGTGTAGGATCTTTACAAAATTTTGGCATGACCCGTTCGTTTATACAACATTTCCTAAGATTTCAAATCTTAATTCTAACACTTTCCCCAATTTCTCAAATCCAAACACTTTTTCCCATTCTCAATCCCAAATACTTTTCCCAATTCTCAATCCCAAATAATTTTCCTAATTCTCATAACCTTCCGACTAAACGTCAAATTCTATATCTCAAAAATACCTTAACAAAACGCATTTTCCTCCAACGACTTTCAATACTGACACGAACATGTTTCACTTTAAAAATCTACTTTAAAAGTATTAAAGTGTAGGGACTAAATATGTTAAGTTAGGAAAGTTTAATAAAGATAGTTAACCAAGGGGTATAAATAGGTATTTATGCCATGGTTAAGTGTAACAATTTCATTTAATCAAAAGGAAAGTTAAGAAATTCCCTCTCTAATCACACACACTATTACACCTTCATTTACACACACTAGTCATCAATCAAGATTCTATATGCTTAATATGTGGTATCAAAGCCAATGATTGCGGATTAGTGTTATTTTTGTGTTGTTTGTGATTTAGAGATCGAGTTTTTCTACTTATTGAGCTTATTTTCTGCTTATTCGGTCAGATTTGCTTATTTTTGTGCTTATTCTGTTAGCTTATTTGTATGCTTATCTGATTGAAACTGCTTATTTACTGCTTATTTAGACTGCTTATTAAGCGTATTCAGTCGAGTTTTGAGCTTATTCAGACGTTATTCAAGTTTAATTCGTGCTTATTCTGTCAGTTTATTTAGTACTTATTGCTTATTCAGCTAGTTTTTCTGACTGCTTATTCGTGCTCAAGTTTTGTGGATGCGTACTCAATTGACTGACTATGGCTTCTTCTACGACAAGTACCGATTTACTGTGATTCAAAGAGTGTTACTGCAATCTCGTGCAATCTCGTGCTATTGCCATGGTTAAGTGTAATAATTTCATTTTAATCAAAAGGCAAGTTAAGAAAATCTCTCTCTAATCACACACACTATTAAACCTTCATTTACACATACTAGTCATCAATCAAGATCTATATGCTTAATATGAAATTTTGATTAAATGAAGTTGTTACACTTAACCATGGCATAAATACCTATTTATACCCCTTGGTTAACTATCTATATTAAACTTTCCCAACTTAACATATTTAGTCCCTACACTTTATAACAGTGTTACAAGTAGATTATTTCTTTATTTCTAACATGTTTTTAGTGATTCTTATGTCCACGTTTTCGTAATTAAAAGCTCTATCCAAAAAAAATATTTCTCAACAGCCCACTATTATGAACAGTAGCATGTTTTTATAAAAATACTTTTTATCGTAAACTTGTAAATAGCGTATCTTCTTCATTATAATTCGGATTTTCGAGTTCTTTACATGCTTACGATCTTTATGAGAAGTACTATTTTTATAAAATATAAAATGAACATCTTATTATACGAATTTAAATAGTAGATTTGAAGGATTTAGATAATTAATTATATAACTTTGTTTTATGTACTTTTAAACTTAATAAAGTTACCACAAATCCTCTAATTTATAAATTAACATCCCTTGTGTATAAATTAATTCCTCTACATGATTTCCATCATATTGTATTCATAGTGTCCAAGAAAATGTTCAATACATTTTTTTTAATTCTATAAACTTTATGATATAAATTTTTCACCATTAATTTATATACACATTTTATAAACTACCCAATACTTGTGTAATGTGTGTTTATCCATTATAACATGAGTTTTAACATCATATCAACATATACATATATAGTTCGAACCATAATCCAACATGAAAACTCATTTTATAAACTTATAAAGTTTCCTAGTTGATGATTTAACTACACACAATTATATAATACATGAAATGAAAGTATTGAAAAGATTAGGGTTTTAGGTAACCTTATATGAGTGCTTGATAAGTGAAGAACAATGATCAAACCCATGTGATCAAAACCCAAACTTGGAAACCTAAACGAAACCCTATTTTCCAAAGAGAAAACCCTAGCTTTGAACCACTTGTATAAACCCTTACACAAACCAACCAAGCTTCCAATATATCTTATATATGCCTACTAGTGATCTTAGGATACTTAAACAAGCTTGTAAATTGAAAATATGAAGGGTGTGGGGTTGCTGTTTTGATGATCCGTGAGCAAGAGAGACAAGAGAGTGAGTTTTTTGCTAGTATTTCTTGTTATAATGAAGTGTGTGAGCTCCTACACTTTATTGCCACTATATATAGCAAGACTAAGGCTTAGTAAACCACTCCTTATCAAACCATCAAAGGTTTTGAGGGTGTTTTGTGCTCAGCGTATTTAGGGTTCAAAAGAGGAGACAATAGTGAGTTTTTAAATAGTTAAGGACAATGCTAGGACTTGTTTAATATATAGTGTGAAGAGTTGGTGTCTTACTTTACCAACATGGAATGTTACTAGTCATTTCATGAAGCTTATGGTCTCTTCTTCTCCTTTGGGTTGTAACCGTGTATTAGGGAGAGGGACAACGAGAGACAAGTGAAGTTGTTTGAATATATATAGTACAAGACTAGACTAGGGACAATTTCATATCTTGTAAGAGGTAGAATGACTAATCATGCATGCTTGGAACTTGTCTCTTCTTTGCCTTGTGGTCTTGCCGTGATCTAGGAACCATGGGTGGGGAACAAAATTGGTAAGATTGCTTGGTTTTGATCATTGGTTAACAAGTAAACTTGTTTATTTAGTGTTAGTGGCAGGTGTGTTGGTTGTAGGATGATTTAATTCCAACTTGTAGGTGTATGCAAGCATAAATTCGGTTATGGATGATGTATGGCAAGAGTTTATAAAGTTTTTGGGTATTAAGGATATTAGTGGGTATTTGTTGAAGTATATATGGGTTCATGGTTTGCCATGCATGCAAAATCATAGTTTTATTGCGTTACGTAGATGTTTTACGTAACCAATAAAAATATAAAGCGTAAAGCTATAAATTATCATCCTAATAACTTTATAACACTTACTTTACGTAAACTTTTATTTGTTTGATGTCCGTTTAAGTTAAATGATTATTTTTAGTTTACGCGATTTAGCTAAACGATGAGAATTTAAAGTGAATGCGTAAAACCCTAAAAATAAATAATAGAATAAGTGAAGTCGTAAAATGACCTAAAAATGTAAAATGTTACATCCAAGGAGTTCCATAGTTCTTTGTAAGATTCAACATTCTGGTAAATATCAATAAGCATCAGACATTCTTTGTGGATTAGAAACACTCAGAGATATAGTTATCATAGTCCCACTTGGCCCTTTTTCTGATTTGTTCCACGGTTACATCATCACCACCGTTTTCAGGAATAGGAGTAGTCAGCACATATACCATACTCATGCTGGAAAGCAAGAAGTGCATCTTCTTCTGCCATCTTCTAAAGTCCACTCCTTCAAACTTGTCAAGTTTGGCACACTTTGAAGCCATGTGTTTTATAGCAGCAACAGCCATTGATTATCACAAAATAATCTTCTTTGAATGTTTGTTGATGTGTGTCCCAGATCAGGGTAAAGACAATCAATAGCCTAACTAATTACCAAAGATGGTTACTAGATATCACTTGAAGTCGTGTAATCACTTTCCAAAGAAGATTATTCGACCCTGTATCTGGGTATCACGAATACCTCCTTGGGATAAAACCAAGTGTTTGTTCTTGTTCTAGGCAAAAATCAAGAACCCTGCATTTCTATGTGTTTTTGTTTTCTGTGTGTTTTTCCATGAAATTGTGATCCCTATTTATAGGGGAAAAACTCAACACCTAGTCAATAGAATTAATGAGAGATTAATGGCCAATTAATCTCTTCCATAATAATCCTCCATAATTTAGGAATTAGTTGTTACATGACCAAATTAAATGTGGTTATTTAATGCAATCAAATCTGCCACTTAAATAGGCAAAAATTTGTTACAAAACATTTAATGTAGTCAAACCTGCCACTTAAATTTTGTAACCACCCATTTAATTTTAACCACTAAAAGAGTCATGGAAAATCAGTAACTTGATGGGTGTACACTTCGTACCTCCAAACCCATTTCCAAGTATGATCTGATTCCCACAATTGCACTAAATTTCCAACAAAGAATAGGGCGTCTACATCTAATAAGGTATCTACATCAAAGGGTGGTAAGAGGGTGACTACGTCAAATCCTTCTGATGTTTTAAGTAAACGTACAGGACGTGAGTTCTGATCACATATATTGCTCAAGAGATACCGTTCCAAAGGTGAATACTCAAATGGCTGATATTGGTCACTCTAATGACCGGGTTAATGAGGATATGGAGAGTGATGTGGATAAGGTCTATGATGAATTTGTTGTTCATATGGCTGGTGGCATTGTTGGGGCAATGGAACACAAGGCATTCAGCAAGGCTTCTGATATCAATCTTCGTGGTCAAATTAGATTATACTTTATGTTTGGCGTTATTATTAGTCAAATGTTTTCTAGTGTTTAGTTGTCTCCTCTTTTTAGAAGTGGAAGTATGTTGTTATATTAGCTTTACCGCATATGTAAGAGGCTGAGATGTGATATGCACCACTTTAACGTTTTTAAAGTAATATATTCATCAGGTTTAAATTAAGCCTTTTATCAACAAAAAAAACATTCAACCCAAATAACTAGGACTGTGTAAAACGACTACCATCTAAAGTCGTTGATCATTCCCAATTGACATCCTATAATGCCATTTTTCAAAATCAATGGTTATCATAAGTCAAAATCATAGGAGCTAAAAACTGATTTTGCGGTAAGTTTTCTGTTGCTTATATAAACGGGCATTCTTTGCTAAAATCTGAGACATAATACAATATCTACAATCTTATCTTTTCCAAAATAATTTTTATAAAATATAATGCTTTGTATAGTTGTGTTTTGTGTGTGATTCTTGTTCACAGTTACTTAAACCTGGAAGGAGCTTTTAAACTACTACCTTTTACAAGAAAATGAATGCACCATGTCAATACTTGGTTAGTTTTAAAACAAACTGGATAGATCAAACAAAACTTAGCTACTAAAAGATTCAGACAGCAACAGAATAGAAGCTAGAAGGACTAGTATACATGTAGACGACAACAAGACTCAAGCTTGTAGCCAGGTTTAAAACTAGGATTAGATGTGCCAATCTTTTTACTGAGATCTTTATAGTTAATAAAAAAATCCTACACATACAAGTCTATAAATTATTATATGAAATGTTAAGAGACTTGACATTTTTCAATTCTCATTTCTAGAACATTATAGCAGCCTTTACACATAAGCATCAAAAGATAAAATCAAAACAAAGCACCCTCAATTAAACATGTGATTCATGATAACCATTCAATATCACAGGCATCAAACATCAACATACTTTAGAGTGCAACACCTGATATGTAACACACCAATTCTAAAGGAATTGGATGCTACACAAACGATACATACACAGAGCAAAAGTCTAATTCTAATGAACTCTCTAATAAAGAAATAAACATAAGTTGTCCCAGTGATTCAAACTAAAATAGCATTACAAAGTTCCATCATAAATTTATTCTAAAGAACTAAATAGGCCAAAATAATAAGTCTCTAATGCTCCATGCTACTTGGACCAGCTTTCAGTCTTTATGTCTCAAACCCTGATTACCTGTCGCATGGAAAGGAAATACGGCTGAGCAAAAAGCTCAGTGCGCGGATACAAAATAAAAGCAATACGAAACAGACGAAGCATACTTAATCATAAACAATTATTCAATAAAGGGATTCAAACGAAAGGTTAACCAATGAATTTAGAATCACAAAGATGACATTTTAGTGAGACGAGTTCAATAGTCTATGTTCAAAACGATGCGTTCAAAGTGCAAGTTTGATAAGTAAGTTCAATAGAGAAATTTAATACGTAATGGGTAAGATTTAAATGGGGCATGAGCTCAATACAATATACTAACACTTACATAAAGTAAGCATCAGCCAATAACAATAGAATGGGTACAGGGACCTGCAGATCCAAAATACCAAACTATGGTGGATGAGGTATTGGGCCCTACGCCTCCATCCACAACAATAGCAATACAATAGCTATGATCGACCAATACGCCTCTTAAAATCCCTTATCACACCAATAATGAGGAGACGTCGTAGACAAATCACACTACTATGGATAGTGTCACGCCATTTGTGCCACAATGACGTGGCCATGGTACCTCCATGGCTAGTTATTAGCTTAAATACCCAGGTTTAAAAATCGTAATATCAAAAATAAGGTTCAATAACAATAGGTCCAATGACAATAAATAAATAACCATGTGTCAATAACAATGAATCGAATGGGTCATTATAACAATGTGGTACTAACAATATATCACAAAAGATCATTTGAACGATTCGATAACGATGGATCAATGGTCAAGCGAAGGCACAATAGAAGTATTGGCAAAAAATACATATGATCATATTCGCAAAGAAAAGAATAAGATCAGATATTTGTACTGATAGTTCAAAAGACGAATACAAGAGTATTTAGAATCCATACAAACAATTTACAAAACAAAAGAACAAAGATAGAGAAGTATCCGTACCTTAACAAATCACGATGGTTACTTGAATTCCAATCTAAATACCGTCAATGATCTCCAAACGGATCAAATACGGTTCGAAAATAGAACTTAAACACGAACTCTAGATTTATATGAACCCCAAGGACCGAATCTCCAATCACATGCTATCTTTCCTTTATATTTTGATTAAGGATTCTTGTTGTTGTATTTTAGTTTTGGATATGTTTAGGGTTTGGGTGATGTGATATTACAAGGGTTGTGATACCAATCTATACGTGTGTAACTGAACAATAAATACCAATAAATGAGCCAAGAATGCAGGAGGATTTCAATTCACGTTTATTTACTAGGTCCACTATTGACCAAGTTTAATGTTTAACCATTTATTTGTAAAGCCCTTTAGAAAGTAAATTAAAGGCCCAATTATAGTTATTAATTACTTAAGTATTTGATGTATTTAAACGCACATCAGTTAGTGAGCAAGATTGCTTACATATTTTAAATTACATTAGTATTGTATCATTATAGTTTATTTTGATAACAAAATCAATTACATACTTTTCGAAGTAAGGGTTATTATATTATTAGCCCCTTGAAATAATTTTTTCCTCAAAATTAAAAAACATAGAACCATTACGTAATAACTACATAAATTTCAAACTAAATACAATGTTTTAAAATTCTATCAAAATATTGGTTAATAAAGTTTTCAATACAGTCATCTCGTTGCTAAATGATAGAAAAATTCAGAATATTACAATCTACCCCCCTTATGAAATTTCGTCCCCAAAATTCTATATACTAATTTTTTTTTAAACACCAAGATGATCATTATTCTATCCTTCAAATGTCACTAACAATTTTAGTCTTACATTATCGAAATATGAAATACTTTTCATACGGTTATGGCTACCTAAAATTTATAGCTAAAAAGGTAAAAATGTTAATTATAGTCTTTCGATGAAAGGAAATTAGTCTATCTTTGTCATTGTGTCCACTTATCGCTCAAAGGACATGACCTTAACTCTTAGTCAACCTAACACTAGCTAAAAATAGTATTTTAAACCTTACGCTTCTTAGGAACTACTTGGCAAATGATTCTTTCAAACCACTACGATACCGCTGCGCAACTCTAATATACCAATTTTAAATTTACAAAATGAATGAACAACTCCATGGCGCAATGAGAACAATCAAAATGTATCACAAGAAAACGCGAAAGAGTGACTCAAAACAGGTTTTTATCCCATGTTCTACCCAGTCCTCAAATGTCTTAACTTAAGTTCTATCGAAACTTAGAACCAACTCTTACATGTTATAACTTAGATACTACATGTCAAAGCCTAGATCCAATCATCACAGGTCATAACTTAAGTACTACAGGTCGAAGCCTATAGCTCTGATACCATCTTTGTAACACCCCAATTCCAAAGGAACCGGATGCTACATAAACGATACATACACAGAGCAAAAGTCTAAGTCTAATGAACTCTCCAATAAAGAAATAAACATAAGTTGTCCCAGTGATTCAAACTAAAATAGCATTACACAGTTCTACCATAAAATTATTCTAAAGAACTAAATAGGCCAAAATAATAAGTCTCTAACGCTCCATGCTACTTAGACCAGCTCTTAATCTTTATGTCTCAAACCCTGATTACCTGCCGCATGGAAAGGAAATGCGGCTGAGCGAAAAACTCAGTGCGCGGATACAAAATAAAAGCAATACGAAACAGACAAAGAATATTTGATCATAAATAATAATTCAATAAAGGGATTCAAACAAAAGGTTTAACCAGTGAATTTAGAATCACAAAAATGACATTTTAGTGAGATGAGTTCAATAGACTAAGTTCAAAAAGATGCGTTCAAAGTGCAAGTTTGATAAGTAAGTTCAATAGAGAAATTCAATACGTAATGGGTAAGGTTTCAATGGGGCATGAGCTCAATACAATATACTAACACTTACATAAAGTAAGCATCAGCCAATAACAATATAACGGGTACATGAACCTGCAAATCCAAAATACCAAACAATGATGGATGAGGTGTTGGGCACTACGCCTCTATCCACAACAATAACAATACAATAGCTATGGTCGACCAATACGCCTCCTAAAATCCCTTATCACACCAACAATGAGGAGACGCCGTAGATAAATCACACTTCTACGGATAGTGTCACGCCATCGGTGCCATAATGACGCGGCCATGGTACCTTCATGGCTAGTTAATAGCTCAAATACCCAAGTTTAAAAATCACAATATCAATCAATAAGGTTCAATAACAATAGGTCTAATGGCAATGAAGCAATAACCATGTGTTAATAACAATGAATCAAAGGGGTCATTATAACAATGAGGTACTAACAATATATCACAAAAGATCATTTGAACGATTTGATAACAATGGATCAATGGTCAAGCGAAGGTACAATAGAAGTACTGGCGAAAAATACATACGATCATATTCGCAAAGAAAAGAATAAGATCAGATATTCGTACCGAGAGTTCAAAAGACGAATACAACAGTATTCAGAATCCGTACAAACAAATTACGAATCAAAAGAACAAAGATAGAGAAGTATTTGTACATTAACAAATCACGATAGTTACTCAAAGTCCAATCTATATACCGTCAATGATCTCTAAATGGATCAACTACGGTTTGAAAATAGAACTTAAACACGAACACTAGATTTATATGAACCCCAAGGACCGAATCTCTAATCACTTGCAATCTTTCATTTATATTTTGATTAAGGATTCTTGTTGTTGTATTTTAGTTTTGGATATGTTTAGGGTTTGGGTGATGTGATATTGTGAGGGTTGTGATACCTATCTATACGTGTGTAACTGATCAATAAATACCAACAAATGAGGCGTGAATGCTGGAGGATTTCAATTCACGTTTATTTACTAGGTCTACTATTGACCAAGTTCAATGTATAACCATTTGTTTGTAAAGCCCTTTTGAAAGTAAATTAAAGACCCAATTATAGTTATTAATTGCTTAAGTATTTGATCTTTTCAAACGCACGTCAGTTAGTGAGCAAGATTCCTTACATATTTTAAATTGCATTAGTATTGTGTCATTATAGTTTATCTTGATAACAAAATTAATTACATACTTTTCGAAATAAGGGCTATTATATTATTACCCCCTTAAAAGAATTTTGTCCTCAAATTTTAAAAAAAATAGAACCGTTAAGTAATAACTACATAAATTTTAAACTAAATACAATGTTTTAAAATTCTATCAAAATATTGGTTAATCAAGTTTTCAATATAGTCATCACGTTAATAAATGATAGAAAAATTCAGAATATTACAATCTACCCCACTTATGAAATTTGGTCCCCCAAATTCTATATACTAATTTTTTGAAACACTGAGATGATCATTATTCTATCCTTCAAATGTCACTAACAATTTTAGTCTTACCTTATCGAAATATGAAATACTTTTCATACGATTATGGCTAGCCAGAATTTATAGCTAAAAATGTTAATTATAGTCTTTCGATGAAAGGAAATTAGTCTATCTTTATCATTGTGTCCACTTATCGCTCAAAGGACATGACCTTATCTCTTAGTCAACCTAACACTAGTTAAAAATAGTATTTTAAACCTTATGCTTTCTTAGGAACTACTTGGCAAACGATTATTCCAAACCACTGAGATACCGTTGCGCAACTCTAATATATCAATTTTAAATTTACGAAATGAATGAACAACTCTGAGGCGCAATGAGAACAATCAAAATGTATCACAAGAAAACGAGAAAGTGACTCAAAACAGGTTTTTATCCCATGTTCTACCCAGTCCTCAAATGTCTTAACTTAAGTTCTATCAAAACTTAGAACCAACTCTTACAAGTTATAACTTACATACTACATGTCAAAGCCTAGATCCAATCATCACAGGTTATAACTTAAGTACTACAGGCCGAAGCCTATAGGTCTGATACCATCTCTGTAACACCTCAATTTCAAAGGAACCGGATGTTACACAAATGATACATACATAGGGAAAAAGTCTAAGTCTACTGAACTCTCCAATAAAGAAATAAACATAGGTTGTCCCAGTGATTCAAACTAAAATAGCATTACAAAGTTCCACCATAAATTTATTCTAAAGAACTAAATATGCCAAAATAACAAGTCTCTAATGCTCCATGCTACTTGGACCAGCTCTTAATCTTTATGTCTCAAACCCTGATTACCTGCCGCATGGAAAGGAAATGCGGCTGAGCGAAAAGCTTAGTGCGCGAATACAAAATAAAAGCAATACGAAACAGACGAAGCATATTTAATCATAAACAATTATTCAATAGAGGGATTCAAACGAAAGGTTTAACCAATGAATTTAGAATCACAAAGATGACATTTTAGTGAGACGAGTTCAATAGACTACGTTGAAAACGATGCGTTCAAAGTGCAAGTTTGATAAGTAAGTTCAATAGAGAAATTATAACTATATCTGTTTGGTGTAAAGGTTTCCCTCACATATGCTACAGTACCCTCTCACAATTGTACAGTAAAACCAATATACTAATGCATCTTCCATCTTTGTTTAATCGGTCCTCCTCACAATGAATAGTATCTCTTCATTATTTTACTCACATCTCCTCACAATGCCTCAACCCCCGATAAATATGCTCCATCAGTGTTTTACCCCCACTAAATATGCTCCATCTGTGTTTTAGTCTACTGAGTGCTACTGAGAGTGAAGAAGATTGGGTTTCCAGGAAAGTGCCACTAATTTGATAACACAACACGTATCTTAGCTCAAGGACACGTGTTCTTCTTCCCATCCAACATATACCCAAAAAAACACACACACACAAAACCTAAAGCATCTGTGTGTTTTCTTTTTGGAAAAAATTTGGGGTTTTAATTTATGGTGCGTTTTTGGGTGACAAAACACTGAAGCAGATTAGGTAGAAGCAATAATCACAAGAATCGAACCCAAATCACTCAAGGTGAATGCTTCTTTTTTTTAATAAATTTGTTTAATGTCAAATTTGGGATTTTTTTAGTGGGTTTTTGATTTTAGGTCGTAAACAGGATGAAGATAAGTCCTTTGTTTAGATTCTAGATCCGCGGATATGATTACAGGTATGTGTTTTTTATGCTTAGAAATTTATGAATTTTTTACGTTATTTTTAGTTTTTAGATGATTTTGTTGAAATTGCTGGGGTCCTTTAGAAATATGTTGCTAGAGTGATGATTCTAATGTGTAATTTGGGGGGTTTTTTTCGGGTTTTTTAATTTAGGTTGTAAACCAGCGTAAGGCATCAAAGAGGTAGCAGGGGGTTGAAATTCAATGAAGCTGCCGGCGGATTTTATGTAAAGTGGTGAGATGGGCTCACGTCATCGTTGCTTATGCTTCTTATTAACAAACAAGGTAATACGGTGACGCCTTTCATTTGAATCTGTAATGTCTGTATATTGAGATTAAGCTATATGTATTTACGCACATGACACAACATGTGTTTTATAGAAATGCTATATATATTCAAGTGATTTCATTGTATATTTTTTTCTATCGAACGTTAATTCAATTAGATAAATTATATGCATTTGTTAAATGAACTCTATGCAAGACCGTGATTGCTTTGGTTAGTATACAATAAATGTTACTCCCTGTTTTACTTCACTCACAAGGGCTTCAGTGGTCGAGAATTTTAACCCGTACAAAAAGAGCTCATTTTGTGTTTATAGCCTCAACTTAGTTCTCATTTGGGTTGGTTTATGCGTACGTGTCCGGTAGTGTTTTTAAAGATGGCCAGAGTGTCCTTAAAGGAGTAAGTATGAGGTTTATTGTGACGGACGTAATGTTTACGTGGAATTGGGAGTTTGAATGTGTAACATGAGGATGAGAAGGACAAAGTTAGTGATCGTTGTCGGCATCATGAGGATGAGTAGGTTTTGTTTTGGTATTTGTCTTCCGTTGTTTTTCCGTTCACCGTGCTTATAAATAACTCAATTTTTGTTTTTACTCTTAGCAGTTTATTACAGAAGCTGATACTAAGCAGTGCAATCGAGAAGCCGCCAGAAGGTCAAGATTTAGGAAACAGGTATCAATAATTATTCTGCTTATGTTATGCTATAAATGTTCCAGTAATGTATGAAATATGGCGAGTTATTTATGGGAAATTAGAACAAATAACTTACTTTTAAGGGGTTTTAGCCTGCTGCACAATGCAATTTTAAAGGGGCTTTTAGGTACGAATTTTGTTGTGTTTAGGGGGGCTTGGATCTAATTCGAAACAAAAAATGTTAATAGCTTTTGGGTCTGTATTTTAAAGGGTAGTTACCAGAAGCGTTTCGACAGGCTCTAAACTGAAGAACTGGCTGAGCATGAAGTTTTGGTTTTTCAGGTTACCGGATACGTTTTGTTTCGAGGATGGATTAATAAACAACCTGCGATGACCACACAGGTAATAGAGTGCACCTGATTATTAAGGTTCATGCTTTAAAAACAACTCATTTGGGTCGTGCTAATAAGGTTCATAACTTCTGCTTTTTAGTTATTGACAACGTTGTATGTTTTGCAGAAAGTACGCGATGTAACGGGATTTCCAATTGAATGGAATGATACTGATATTGGTGTAACGCAAGTCGAAATAGGTGAATTGGGAAGTAGGTCGCAAAATGTTTGATAAAAGTCTTGACATGAGTTTGTGGTAAGCTTTTTATACATATTCGACTGAGGTTTTTTTTTTGAGTTCGTGGCTGATTGAATAGGATACAAAGGAAACATAATAGATTTGAATTTTCCTAAATGAGCATAAACCCTTGCACTTAACTTCTCTTAGTAATCCACCTCCAAGCGTCATATTGATTTTTAAGTATCTAAAAACAGCAAAAGAAATATATATCAAAGATGTCGTGTATACTAAATGCTTAATTTCTTATTCTCATGCCAACAGAAAGCGGAAGCTAATGCGAGGCTGATACAAGCTTTTGAAATGCATGTGTTTGGGTGGTGAAATGGGGGATGGATGGGTGGGTTTGGGGGTTGAAATCGGGTCGTTTGGGTGCTGAAATGAGGGCTGACATGGATGGGGTTGGGTGCTTAAGTAGGCTCTGAAATGGGTATGTTTGGACGCTAAAATAGGGGCTGAAATAGGTGCGTCTGGGGGCTGGAAAGAGGTCTGATACGGGTGGGTATGGGTGCTGAAGTGGGGGCTGAAATGGGTGTGTTTGGACGCTAAAATGGGGGCTGAAATGGGTGCGTTTAGGGGCTGCAGTGGGGGCTGAAGTGGGGACTGAAATGAGGGATGAAACGGGTGGGTTTGGGTGCTGAAGTGGAGGTTGAAATGGGTGTGTTTGGATGTTGTAGCGGGGGATGAAATGGATTCGTTTAGGGGCTGAAGAGGGGGCTAACATGGGTGTGTTTAGAAGCTAAAACGGGTGCTGAAATGGTTGCGTTTACGTGCTGAAGTGGGGGCTGAAATGGGGGCTATGCTATTCCTTCTCTATACACCTGTCCTCAGTGAGTGACTCATCAAACCCACAAATCAAATATACCCACAGGATTTATCACACAAAAAATATTATGAAAAACAGGTCCTGGCGGCACGAGAAGAACCTGCAGAACAAGATGTGGGTGTGCTTTTTGGTTTGCTTTTCATAATGACTTTATCATTGGTGGTTCTTCTGTTGATGGTAATCGGAAACGGGGTTGTACCACATAATATAGCGGTTAGTATGTTTTTCTCAAATTTAATTTAGTATAACTGATTTAATTTATATGAATCATCAAAAACACTAAACCCGTTAATGAATCTTCAAACACATAAATATCTTATACAAATAGATTCTCTCGGCACACAAAATCTTTCAGGACAAATATCGCTTATGTCAATATATGAATGTGTTCAAAATTTCCTTTTCCTTCTTGCAAGAATGTCACTACACATTTAAGGGGTGTTTGTTTCGGCTTATACGTGAGCTTATGAGCTTATTTGACTTAGGCTTATATAACATAAGCCTTTATTTTCTGGCTTATATTGAGACGTATAGGCTTATATAAGTTTATCATATCGTAATAAACTTATATAAGCTCACAAGTCTCAACATAAGCCGGAAAATTGGTGCTTATGTTATATAAGCCGAAATCAAACAAGGTCATAAGCCCACATATAAGCCAAAACAAACACCCCGTTAGACCACAACACTAGAATAATAATATCCTACACTAACCAAAATAGATTCCCATTTTTTTGTTTGAAAAGAAAGGCTCGATCTAAAAGTCACTCGATTTCAAACAAATGAAATTCCAGTTTGTTTTTATATAGAAAAGTTTGTGTTTTTATTCATGGGTGTTTGTTTAATTGCAGGTTCAAACTATTTAAGTGAGATTCATGGATTAAAAAAAGCGGATGAATTGCAGACATCAACATGTCTTTCATTTGTGAGTCTTTTTCTTCAGCTTCTTCGATATCTTCAGTTTTCTAAATTTTGTGGGTATTTTGGTTTAGTTAGGATCTTGGGTTCACATAAGCCTAAAAAAGATGAGAATATTGTCTTCTTTAAGTTTTCATTACCTGATAGGCCCATAGAATAAGCTATCATAACATCGTCGTTGTTAGGTTGACTTTTCTTTCTAACTGTTTGAGCATCATATCCTGACATGCTTAGCTGTTATCTCTTTCGCATACTTAAATGACAGGTACATTTTCAAGGCATTGCTGAAAGACCAGTCGGCTACAGCTTTGGTCACCTTCTTTACTCCAAATGCAGACGTGTTGACAGGACGCAGTTGCACTGAGTTGGTAAAAAAATATGGGGTACCTGACCCGCGTGAATTCCCAGATGAAATACTTTCTTTAAATGGGCGTACACATATTTTCCAGATTCACTACAACCCCTCATGTGTACAAGGAAGAGTAGACTTCTATTTTGATGACATTCTTGACAAACCATTACAAATTGCTGGGCCATCCCAGAGTTCGGAAACGTCAATAGGTATCACAAGTTGTATCTCTTACGCACTAAAACTACATAATCTAGCCCGCTAACACACAGTGTACACTGCAGATCCATTACAAATTGGAACACCAGTGCAGCTGCCTCAGACAAGTATTACGGCACAGACACTAACAGGTAACCACTTTACATGGTCTCTATATTAATACAATACACGTCCTGAAACATAAAGTTAACGAGTCGTGCATTCACAGTGACCCGCTCCCAATAACACCGGAGACACCAGGAACATATGAGCAGCCAACAGGTATGCAACATCCCCTATTTCGTTAATATTAGACATTTCAAATAATATTTTCAGCTAAGTTTAAACTTACGGCTGACAACTGTTAATAAAACATACCAGCATCAACCGCAGCATCACTAGCCATAACTGAAAGTGTTTCTTCTGACACACCATCGATTCCAACACCCGGTTCTGAGACAACAACCAAGAACGTTAAGAGAGCCTTATTTGAAACCGAGTCCAGGAGAAAGCAAGAAGAAAAAGGAATGATTCGGAGTCGCCAGCAGCTCATCGGTCATGAAAAAACAAAGACAATAAAAATAACTCGTTTGTATAACTTCTATAACAGTCCTGTAGTCCCTAACATAAACAAAAAAAGGGCACCTTATAGTAGGAAATACTTATGTTGTAGCACTATTAGTGACTTAAATGTCACAAATTCTGTTTATCTGTAGGAAAACATATCGCGTTGGCAACGCTTATATATGATGGTGTACGTGACTCTATTGTCACCAGTTTTGGTTAAAGTTTAGGGAACGTATGACACTTACAGTTTCCAATATGCATATTGTGCACCTAATTTACTAAAACATCTAACAAATCAAAACCGGAAATTACGAACACACTATTCATAAAAAACAAACAGAAAGGGTATAAGATTTTGATACATTTTTTATTGTAAATAATTACACAGACCCATTAAAAAAAACTGCGTCGTACATTAACCGTCCGATAAAACTCCTACAAAATCAGCATTATTTATGTTTTATTCTGACTAATTTTGTATAAAGTATAAACCAATTATAAAGTTACATGTTATTCCCAGCAAACAAACACAACAAGAAACAAAACTACACTAAAATGCGTAACCGCAGCATCGACGACATGTTAAACTAAAACTCCCCGCAGCGAAGCGCGGGCTTCCATACATGTTCAATACGTAATGGGTAAGGTTTCAATGGGGCATGAGCTCAATACAATATACTAACACTTACATAAAGTAAGCATCAGCCAATAACAATATAATGGGTACATGGACCTGCAGATCCAAAATACCAAACAATGATGGATGAGGTGTTGGGCACTACGCCTTCATCCACAACAATAACAATACATTAGCTATGGTCGACCAATACGCCTCCAAAAATCCTTTATCACACCAACAATAAGGAGACGCCGTAGATAAATCACACTACTACGGATAGTGTCACGCCATCGGTGCCACAATGACGCGGCCATGGTACCTCCATGGCTAGTTAATAGGTCAAATACCCAGGTTTAAAAATCACAATATCAATCAATAAGGTTCAATAATAATAGGTCCAATGACAATGAAGCAATAACCATGTGTCAATAACAATGAATCGAATAGGTCATTATAACAATGAGGTACTAACAATATATCACAAAAGATCATTTGAACGATTCGATAACGATGGATCAATGGTCAAGCGAATGCACAATAGAAGTACTGACGAAAAGTACATAAGATCATATTCGCAAAGAAAAGAATAAGATCAGATATCCATACCAATAGTTCAAAATACGAATACAAGAGTATTCAGAATTTATACAAACAAAATACGAATCAAAAGAACAAAGATAGAGAAGTATTCGTACCTTAACAAATCACGATGGTTACTTGAAGTCCAATTTATATACCGTCAATGATCTCCAAACGAATCAACTACGGTTGAAAATAGAACTTAAACACTAACACTAGATGTATATGAACCCCAAGGACCGAATCTCCAATCACTTGCTATCTTTCCTGTTGGGAAATAGATTGTAAAAGACTTAATACTTATAGTATAACAGTTAAGTCTGGTAGTATTAGTTAGTTCTGGCAGTACTAAGTTAAGTCTGGCATTACTAAGTTACTGTTGTTTATATACTGTTATGTAAACTTGACAACCACGATAAATAATCGCGCGATGATTATAACTAATAATAAATGAATTCATACCTTGAAACTTAGCTATCAGAAACGCGAAGCCGTCCATTAGATCACCAACAAGAACTTGCGACTTTTTAAAGTAAATGGATTTGATTTGGTTTAAATGGGGGTTATATTTAATAGGTAAAACTAGTGGGTTGGTGCGGTCTAATAAATTTATAGAGTAATTGCAAAAATGGCGTCCTTTAGTTTTGCCAAATTTCATATATATTGTCCGCCGAATTACGAAATTGCAAAAAACGTCTTTATTTTGAAGGTCTGGTTTCACTTTTGGTCTTTGGTCGAATTTTGACCGACTGAAATGACTAAAATACCCTCTGCAATATGGCCAAACCACAAGGACTATTTTTGCAATTCTCTCTTTTCTATTATTATTATTATTATATTATATTATTAATAATAGAAAAGAGAGAATTGCAAAAATGATCCTTGTGGTTTGGCCATATTGCAGAGGGTATTTTAGTCATTTCAGTCGGTTAAAATTCGACCAAGGATCAAAAGTGAAACCAAACCTTCAAAATAAGGACGTTTTTTGCAATTTCGTAATTCGGCAGACAAAATCTGCAATTTGGCCAAACCAAAAGGACCATTTTTGCAATTTACTCTAATTTATAGAATCCATAAAGGATTCAAATTTTGAGATTATGACCCTTGGCTTTATTAGTTTCTACTTTAAACCTGTCTACCGCTAATTGTATCTTTCTACTAATTATTTGTTGAGATCATCCAAGATACTATATGGAGTATTAATTTTTTATTTTTTAATTGGCAGTGTTATGAACATACACTCCTTTGATCTCCAAACGGTGTTTTGTATTTATATGTTTTGTTATCGCTTGCATGATACAAAATTTTATCAGTGATGACGTATAGTATGGACAGGCCCGGCCCACTCATACTATTATGGGCTTGGTAGCTGCTAATGGGCCTCCGACCCACGTATCGCGGGTCGCGGCTACTGCTAACGGGTCGCGGCTACTGCTAATGGACCTCCGTGGCCGCGGTATATTCATAACCTTATCTTTAAGAAAGGATAACCTACTTAAATAAGAGATATACTTTACTTATTTGAATAAGGTTAAGATAATACCAAATCTCGAAGACATCGGACACGTCTTGGGCCGAAAGATAAGGAAACCCTAGGGCCTGCTTGGCCTATAAAAAGAGGACGATTATCATCAACACAGGTATCACACAAAAAACCCAAAATCATACTCGATTACTCCCAAAAAACTATATACTTACTCTCACGCCGGAGTCCAATCGTGGGATCCGCTCCCACGATAAGATTAACGGTATTTTATTCCTTGTGCAGGGTCCCCCAAAAAAGTTCACTTGGTACAAGAACAAGGTGTCACATATCCGAATAATTGTCTATTCGGACCTAACAAGACCCGACCTAACTTTTGTATCAACAAGTTGGCGCCATCCCGGGGACCCAACACTAGGAATTACTCTCATCAGAATGAGCGCAATGGCTAATGCAACCCCCATTGTGACCACTGTCACAAAAACTGCAAACAAGGAAAAGACGCCGGACGCCGCACCCAGGGTGAACATCCTGGACTTCTGTGAAGAACACTACGAAGACATCCTGCCGATCATCATAGAGAAGGCACGGCGTGACAAGCGAAAAGAAGTCCAAACCAGACTAAATTTTGGAGAAAACTCCAAGAAAATCCGAAGAGAAAGGGAGAACTCTTTAAACTCGAGGGCAGAAAACTCGCCTACGAGATTCCACCCTGAGAGATCCCGGACACGCAGTCGCGAGAAGCGCAATGACAGAAACGTGTTTAACCGCTTGAGCCACCAAAAGAAGAGTGTGCACGAGCGACTCAGTGATACTACTCGCCAAGTGCAACAAAATCTGGGCCAAGCAGGACGGACTCGAGAGACCCCTCTTATAGTAGAGGTCATTCCCTCAGTAGGGAACATCCCCGAATTAAAGACCACCTCCGGGGCGTCGAAGAATCGTATGGCGATACTTACTCTCAGGAGACCAGGACCAAGTATAGAGATCGATCTCGTGACGGAGATCGATCCCGCAGCGCAAAAAGATGGAGGGAAAGTGAATCCCCATCATCTCGCGGATCAGAAAGCAACACCAGTAGCAGAGGACACTGGAAGTCAAGAATGAAAAGGCGCAAACTGGTATATGAAGACGATTTGGTCGTACCCTGGACCTGCGAGGACGTGGATCCGTTCACGCCTCGAATCCGCAACTTCAAAAGTTCGCGGAAGACGCGCATGCCCAACAATGTGAAAACTTATGACGGAACCGGAGACCCCGAAGACCACTTGAAGATCTTCCAAGCCGCGGCATAGGTGGAACGTTGGGCGATGCCTACATGGTGTCACATGTTCAACTCTACCCTAATAGGGGCCGCGAGGGTCTGGTTTGATGAACTACCTTCGGAAAGCATAGATGGGTACAAGGGCCTCAAAGCAGCCTTCCTAGCATACTTCATGCAGCAAAAAAAGTATGTAAAAGATCCAGTATAAATTCACAACATTAAGCAGAGGGACGGGGAAACCATTGAGGATTTCATGGAACGATTCAAAGTTGAAACCGAGCGCATGAAGGGAGCCCCTGAATGCATGCGGATCTTCGGGTTCATGCATGGGGTCAACAACCCCGAACTAACAAAGTGTCTCAACCAACACGTCCCAAAGACCATGGAAGAAATGATGACAGTCACCACTGCCTTCATACGAGGAGAAGCTGCGGCCGCTTACAAGAAGAAAGGTCACTCAGAGTGGAAATCACAAGATCTGTCCAAGCGGCACGCTTTTGAGCGAAAATCTAATTTTTGAGGTCAGTCAAGGGAAGGACGGGGGTCTAGCAAGTTTACCCCCTCACCAGAACGCCCAAAGAAATCCTCGCGGCCGAAGCAGGAAAGTTCAAACCACCACCGCCCATGGTAACCCCGGTAGAAAAAAGAAGCAACAACAAGTTTTGCGATTTCCACAATGATAAAGGACATAGCACGGAAGAGTGCATGCAGTTAAAGAAGCTGATTGAAGAGTTGGTGCGAGCAGGGAAGCTCTCGCACTTGATAAAAGAAACTAAGCAGGGTCGAGATCAAACAAAGAATGGAAAGAAGGAAGCCCCGTCTAAAGACAAATCCCTAGCAATTTATATGATACAACCATGGCAGAGAATGACAAGACAAAAATCGACCCAAAGCTTTGCCCGTGGCAACGAAATTACCTTCCCACCACTGGCTAACAGCGACGGGACCGAAGGTCCGCTTGTCATAGAAGCGGAAATTGATGGACACATGATCCACCGCATGTACATAGACGGAGGTTCCTCTACGGAAGTACTCTATGAACACTGCTTCAACCAGCTCTGGCCGGAAATCAAGAACCAAATGGTTCCGGCAACAACATCGTTAACCGGGTTTAGTGGGGAAACCATATTGCCGATGGGACAACTTAGGCTCTTGGTAACAATAGGGGACGCAGATCATTCTACAAAAGCATGGATGAATTTCATGATCGTGAGGTCACTGTCGCCATACAACGGTATCATTGGAAGACCTAAAATATGGGAAATCCAAGCAGTACCATCTACAGCTCACGGGATGCTTAAGTTCCCTGCCAACGGAGGAATAGTCACTATCCGTAGTACTATCTTGATACCCGCCGAATGTACAACAGTGATCACATCATCTAAGGAGGTACCCAAAGAAGCCGAAGTTCGCCCCAAAAATTTCAAAATAGCTCTACATCCAAACTTCTCTGATCAGGAGGTCGCAATTGGAGGGACGCTATCCGCAGAAGGACAGATGGAATTATGCTCGCTCCTGAAGAAAAACATAGATATATTTGCGTGGCAACCGTCTGACATGACAGGTGTACCGCGATCAGTAGCTGAACATCGACTCAATATCCGAGAAGAATATTCGCCTGTTCGACAGAAGAAAAGGGGGCAGGCCCCGGAACGTGCAAAGGCGATCCAAGCGGAGGTACAGAAATTAGTAGAAACGGGTATCATGAGAGAAGTTTATTATCACGACTGGTTGTCCAATCCAGTCATGGTAAAAAAGCATGACGGTAGCTGGAGGATGTGCGTGGATTTCACGAACTTAAACAAAGCCTGTCCGCAGGATTGTTACCCCCTTCCTGAAATAGACTGGAAAGTCGAATCTCTCTGCGGCTACCCCTTTAAGTGTTTCTTGGACGCTTACAAGGGCTACCACCAGATACAGATGGCGGAGTCAGACGAAGAAAAAACGGCCTTCCATACCAGCCAAGGTGTATACCGCTATACAAAAATACCCTTCAGCCTCAAGAACGCTGGTGCCACATACCTGTGACTGGTGGACAAAGCTTTCGATAGCCAAGTTGGTGGACAAAGCTTTCACCTACGCGCTAAGATTTTAGTTTACAGCCTCTAACAACGAAGCAGAGTATGAGGCACTGATAGCTGGCCTCTGGATTGCAGCACAGATGGGAGTACGCAATGTGCGCGTAAGTGTAGACTCTAAGTTGGTAGCCAGGGGCGGACCCACATAGGTGCCCGGTGTAGCACGGGCTACACCAGATTTTAGGTCGCAAAGTGCAAAAAAATTTGAAATTTGTCATTTTTGTGGTATGTGCAACCCCCAAAAAAATTTGTGTTACCTTAGTTTCTTACAGCATAACTCTAGTTGGCACAACATTTATTTTGTGCAACACCCCATTGAAAATTCTGGGTCCGCCCCTGTTGGTAGCAAACCAGGTCCTAGGGGCGTACGTCGCTAAAGAACAAAATATGATCAAATACCTGAAGAAGGTCAAAAGCCTGGTCAGCGGCTTTGTTAGCTTTTCTATAAGCCAAGTACCACGAAGCAAAAACAAGAAAGCAGATGCCCTGAGCAAAATCGCATCAACCAGCTTTGCACATTTATCTAAACAGGTCTTGGTTGAGATACTCAAAGAAAAATCCATACACGAGGAGGAAGTAGCCACGGTAGTGGAAGAAGAGGGAATAACATGAATGACCCCGATAATAGAGTACCTAAAAGATGGGACTCTTCCTGGTGATAGAAAGGAGGCAAGCAAACTCCGCATAAAGGCCAGACAGTACGAATTGTTGGAAGGGGTTCTCTACAAGCGGTCATTCCTGAAACCGTGGCTACGGTGTGTCGGACCACTTCAAGCGGATTATGTGATCCGAGAAATCTATGAGGGGTCGTGCAGTATGCACGCAGGACCGCGATCGGTAGTAGCCAAGGCTATGCGGCTGGGATATTATTGGCCAACAATGCACCGGGACGCACGAGAAATGATACGTACATGCAACGATTATCAAATACATCGTCCAGTGCTAAGAAACCCTCAACAGCCGCTAACCCCAATCAGGGCCCCGTGGCCGTTCTACAAATGAGGAATTAATATAGCTGGTCCTTTCCCGAAAGGACCAGGTAAGGTCAAGTTTTTAATAGTCGCAATGGATTATTTCACGAAATAGATAGAAGCAAAAGCCATGGCGACAATCACAGGAAATCAGGTGAAAAAAATTGTGTGGGACAATATTGTATGCCGCTTCGGTCTCCCGGGAGAAATAGTCTCAGACAATGGCAAACAATTCAGCGACAACCCATTTAAGGATTAGTGTGACAAATTGAATATCACACAGCGATTCGCCTCAATGAAACACCCGCGGTCTAATGGACTTGTAGAAAAGGCAAACCGGAGCTTCGGTGAAGGAATCAAGGCACGCCTGGGCGAAGGAAACAAGAATTGGATAGAGGAACTTCCCCATGTCATGTGGGCCCATCGCACGATGATTAAGTCAAGTCATGGTGATACCCCTTTTTTCCTGACCTATGGGACGGAAGCTGTCATACCTGCAAAAATCGGAATGCCCACCTACCGCACAGCGGCAGTAGACACTGTACATAATGATGAAGAGCTACGGCTAAATTTGGATCTACTGGAAGAAAAGCGTGAGCGCGCAGCAATCTGTGAAGCCAAGGCCAAAATGAAGATGACAAAGTATTACAATTTGCTTTTAGACCTGGAGACTTTATTTATCGTAGCAATGACGCAAGTCATGCTGCAGCCGGTGGAAAACTTGGACCAAAGTGGGAAGGTCCTTATGAGGTCACAGAAGCACTAGGTGATACAGCATATAAGCTAAGGACTACGGCGGGCGCGGACCTACCGCGGACATGGAACATTGCCAATCTGAAGAAATGCTACCTCTAGGCTGCAACACATGCATGGATGAACCTTCATTATCGTTAGGACCCCTAATAAAAGTAATCCATGTATCATTTAACTTTTTGTTCTTAGGGTATTAATAAAACTCCGCAGGGCCTAGCTAACCCTGAGATTTCTCTATTTTGGAAATTTTCTAAGTTACCTTTCTTTTTTTTATTTGTCATTATTTGTCATTCCATGAATGCATGATATTGTGATTATCTCCGGATGTTTATAGGATAAGTACCCTAATAATTGCTTGCCGCGTAAGAGGGTTGCAACCCAAGTGGCCACGGATTCTGTATCTTTAATCTGTGTACCTAAGACGTTAGGCACATAAAGAAAGACTCCCATGGAGCACGTAAGTCACTAAACGTGCCATATATATACATCAATGATAATTAAGTTATCCACTTACAACAAATTATTGCCCACGGACATCCATAGGAATATTACATTAAAAGACAGTACATATCAAAGTGCCACAAACGGTACTACGACTCAAGGCCAATCCAAATTATACATAGAAGGCAGCGATTTGGATCTAACAAGTCGGGGAGACGATCTGTCCTCTGGTGGCTCAGTCTGGGCAGCTGCATCCTTTAGCAGGATTTGAAGACCCTGAGGAATAACGGTGGGTGTGGATACAGGAACTCCGTCCGACCTGGCATGATGGGCGGAACCAACTCCGTGAGTACGGCAAATAATCTGGCACTTTCTTTTCTTCTCTGCCCGGCTTTTATTTGCAGCTATGGCATCCTCCAGGAGCAACCCCTCTTTAACAGCCCACGGATACCTGGGGTCACGTACCTCAGGATACACAGGGATCTTCAATTGAGAGGAGTGAAGCCAAGGCCAAAATGAAGATAACAAAGTATTACAATGCTAGGGTCCGCGGTGTTGCTTTTAGACCTGGAGACTTTGTTTATCGCAACAATGACGCAAGTCATGCTGCAGCCGGTGGAAAACTTGGACCAAAGTGGGAAGGTCCTTATGAGGTCACGGAAACACTAGGTGATGGAACATATAAGCTAAGGACTATGGCGGGCGCGGACCTACCGCAGACATAGAACATTGCCAATCTGAAGAAATGCTACCTCTAGGCTGCAGCACATGCATGGATGAACCCTCATTGTCGTTAGGACCCCTAAGAAAAGTAATACATGTATCTTTTAACTTTTTGTTCTTAGGGTATTAATAAAACATCGCAGGGCCTAGCTAACCCTGCGATTTCTTTATTTTGAAAATTTTCTAAGTTACCTTTCCATTTTTTACTTATTCGTCATTATTTGTCATTCCATGAATGCATGATATTGTGACTATCTTCGGATGTTTATAGGATAAGTACCCTAATAATTACTTGCCGCGTAAAGAGGGTTGCAACCCCATCGGCCACGAATTCTGTATCTTTAATCTGTGTACCTAAGACGTTAGGCGCATAAAGAAAGACTCCCATGGAGCACGTAAGTCACTAAACGTGCCATATATATACATCAATGATAATTAAGTTATTCACTTACAAAAAATTGTTGCCCACGGACATCCATGGGAATATTACATTAAAAGACAGTACATATCAAAGTGCCACAGACGGTACTACGGCTCAAGGCCAATCCAAATTATACATAGAAGGCAGCGATTTGGATCTAACAAGTCGGGGAGACTATCTGTCCTCTGGTGGCTCAGTCTGGGCAGCTGCATCCTTCAGCGGGATTTGAAGACCCTGAGGAATAACGGTGGGTGCAAATACAGGAACTCCGTCCGACCTGGCATGATGGGCGAAACCAACTCCGTGAGTACGGCAAATAATCCGGCACTTTCTTTCCTTCTCCGCCCGGCTTTTATTTGCAGCTATGGCATCCTCCAGGGGCATCTTCTCTTTAACAGCCTATGGATACCTGGGGTCACGTACCTCAGGGTACACAGGGATCTTCAATTGAGAGGAGCTGGGACGAAGGTCGCGAATCCACTAGGGAGTGTCTTCCCCGGTGTCGCTTTCCAAATATAAGGACGCCATAACTATATCCATAGGGGTATCTTTCAGCTTTTCTAATTCATCAATCAGTGGATACTTCAGATCTTTCAGGACTTGCATAGTCGCCATAAATTTGTCCTTGGCTTTCGGATCATAAGCCTCAATGTTTTCCAAGTCCAACTCCACTTCTCCTTGCTCCACTCCATATTTTAGGCCATCGCAAAAACCCTTGGCGATCCCGGCGGACACCACGTTGGCAAAAGCCTGTCTCAACTCCAGGGATTCCGCACACTTTAAAACAGCCAGACGCAAACCGTGCCCAATAACCCACCGGCGACCAGTGATCGCCGTCAGCATATGCGTATATAGTTCCTCATCAAAGTCTATGCTGAGAGCATCCAACCGTGCGTTCATTTCAGCACACCGTGAGCTTACCCGATCATCCTCATACTTTTTAAATTCTTCAAAAACTGCCTTTATTCTTTCCTCACCTGTAACCTAAGCTTGCAGGGTGGCCACTTGCTGGGACAGTTGATTGTTATTTACTTGCAGGTCAGAAAACTTGGCGCGGAGGCTTTCCAGCTCTTTAGATAGTTCCATATTATTAGCTTCCGCGGCTTTTTTCATATCAGCCTCGGCTTCCAGCAGCGCCTGTAGGTTCCTGATCTCTCTTTCCGTAGCCTGAATCCTCTGATCCCGTCGGGCTACTTGAGCTACAGATTTCTTTAACAATTTGACCTCCTGTTTATACCTCAACCGTAGCTGTGAGCCCATTGCCATTTGCCGTGCCAAATTCATGTTGTATTGGCACAGAAAATCATCATTTGGCAAGTGGGCAGCTCTGAGAAGTATCCTGGCGGTGCTAGGTGCTCCACCAAGTCCTGGCATACTTCTGGGGTGTCTAGGTGACATCCGTTGGTCACTCCCCACTCTGGCTGATATATGTTCCCTAGTGACCCGGACATGGAGGTGAAGGAGGTATGCTCCGACTCTGGATCTCCCGTAACGGCATCTCCCTTAGAAGATCTGCATTAAGGAAAAAAGAAGATATGGTCTGTTAGTATATCCAACACAGAAATAATCTTACACGACATAAATCAAGGAACAACTCACTCACTGGGCAACATCTCGCTCAGGGACCGACTGCGGGTTTGCATAAGATAGCGGGTCTGGATCAATTGTACCAGCAGGAGTCTCCTGCGACGCAGGTGCGACCAGGATGGAGCCCGCCTCCAATCCCATTAAAGCAAGGGACTTTCCTCCTACGATACTCTGTGTGGGGTGGGAGGCATCAAAATCTTTCCTTAATACCTTCGGCGGTGCATTTGCATTGGCCCCGTCATTACCCCTCTTACGGCGCCTTTTGCTCACAAGGGGTACATCGGCAGCAACTTCCTCCTCGGAGTCTCTATTTGGAGCGACTCTTGTGGTTAGGGAATTTACTGGTGGAAGGGTTTCAGAGGCCACCGTCTCTTGGGCTGGATTTTCAGCTCCGTCGCCTTCAATAACTTGTTGCGATTGATTTTCATTATCAAAGTCTAGCGGTGACTTTTCTATAGTAGACGGTGTCCCAGAAGACTCGGTTGCCGTGGCAGGATCCTCCATATTTATCACACGGTTCGCGGTGGCCGTTAAGAGGAGCATGTAACACCCCCATTTTAGACATATAGCAGCGGAAGCTAATCTGGGGTATTACTTCATGAATCACAGACACAATCATAGAAAACGACTCAAAAGAGACGTTTTTAAAAGATAAGTTATCATTCATTTAAAATCAAAGTTTTACAAAGGCAGGTCCCAAAATCTAGAAACATAAAATATGAATGATAACAAGTTTTAGCCATCTTCAAGTCCATGCCACTCCATGCCATAAGTTGCTCAATTACCTAGGATAAACATGCATAAAAAGGGTCAACACAAAGGTTGAGTGAAATTCATAGGTTTGAAATGTAATAGTTGAATACAAGTTATCATAAAGGAAATATTTGCATTGCAGGGACAATTATCATGGAGAACATTATTATTGCATATAAGCTCATGACACCAATACGTTAACAGGGAAAATCAGCGTAGTGATATTGGTTGGAGAACATATGTCCCCGTGGAAAGGTAACTTGCCAAGGTTACACATTAGGTCAAATATAGTGCGTTTGGATACCCTATGAATGGGTATGCAAACGGGAGCCGTCACCCCCAATAGATCTATTCCCAATACTTGCGTTTACTCGTAGGCAATTAATGGTTCAAGATATGAAAATAATGGCACTGGAAGCTACTTAGGCAATAATATATATGGATAACATACATATATGGATATCATACGTTTAGAAAACACTTGTATTCATGGTTTAAGCATGTATCCCCCTTACGGGTTTATAAATTATAAGAGATTTAAAAGTGAGGCTATGAACTCACCTTATCAGGGAAATCTGATTGATGGCAAAGTATCAAATGAAATGCGTCTGTATGGTAACATGATGTTATCTACTTGAACGTGGAAATTCAGCATATCAATTGAAAGAAAGCAGCTTCGTCACGTAACCTGGGATAATATGTCGAGTCTTAGTTTGATTGACAAATCTTCATAATGTTTAATCATATTTGATTTATTAATTTATGGATATAGTGTATCACTGTTCGGGCAATCATAATCCAGAGGCCACGCAGTATTGTTTGAGGAGTCAGGGCACTTTAAATCGTAAACCCAGCAAACTCGTCAGAACAAATACCCAAATGGTACCCCTCACATGAATTTCCCTAGTATCGTGATACGATATGATTTTAATGTTTCTTCAAAAGTTAGTTGATGATAAATTACGTTTAATATAAAACGTATTTAATTTAAAATGCGTCGATCGTTAATTAATAACGATTAATGTGTCGGGTTTCAATAAAAACAAGTTTAATAACTTTTATTTATATTTTTATAATTTATATAAAAATATATTATTTTATATTTTTAAGAATATTAAATTTACAATATAAACCCTTGATTTATAAATATTTACAAAACTAGTCCTTTTAGTATTTATCAAATAATCCCTTGACTTTATAACTTGGCAAAACTTACCCTTGAAGTTATAACTTTATTAAAATGACATTTTCAGCCCTTGTACTTGATAATTTCAAAAAGTTACAATATATACCCCTATGCATGGAAATTATTACAAAATTAGTCCTAATTTGCATGCAAGCTATTTTTAACATTCCAAAAGATATTTGCAGGTTATAGCTTATTAATATAAGCTAAAATAAGAAGTTTTAACGTAACGAAAGTTTATAATAATGATTCGTTAAGCTAGAAATCAAAACGGGTCGAATTAGGGTTTAAAAACGAAAACGCGTAGGTTTTTAATTCAAATCTTTTCAAGACTTAATAAAGTGATTATAATATTGCTTGTTAAGCTTATTAGGATATATTATAACAATATTTTACAAGATTAGCTTATAGATTAAAGAAAAATACGAAATTAGGGTTTCGTGGTCACGGTTTGGATCAAAACTCAAGAACGGGTGGTTTTTAAGTTAAAAGCTTGTAACAAGAGTATATTTATGATTATTAGAACATTATAAGAGTATGGAAACAGTAGGAGAGCTTGAAGAACCATGGTTTGAGCTTAATGGATTGAAAACAGGTCGTATGGGGTTGTTTCTCTTCGTACGCCTAGAATAACTTCCTCGGGGCTTCAAGACTTCATTTCCTTGCTTCTATTATGCTCTTGGGAACTATTAGGACTTCCTTGATCATACCTTAGATGCCATTGATAGATAGAAAGAAAGAATGAAGGTGTGAGTTTGAAGTAGAAAGGGTGCACCTATTTATAGTGTAAAAACACCTTGGAGCCCAAGTTTTACTAGCAAGGTGGCAAGTATTCTTGAAGACCAGGTGTTAGGAGTGGAGTAGGGAGCAAGTTTTGATGACTAAGGTGCTTAGAAATTAGCTAGGATGAGGTGGATGGGTTTTGTGGTGGTTTGGGTGGCCGCGGCTGATTAGAGCAAAAAGGGAAGGATGTGGAGCCTTGGTGACCAAGTTAGGAGCTTAGAGGTGCTTGTGTGCTGCTTGTTGCTGAAGTAGGAGGGTCATGGAGGTGGGTGCTTGCTTGGTTGTATGATAAAAATGGGTAGAAACAAGCAAAAAGGTGTACGGGTTCAAAAGTGAAACGGGTTAGGGTTTCTAGCTCATTTTTCATGTAAATTGATGTCATAAAGATGGAATATGGATTGTAAAGTTGTATATTAGTGTTTACAACTGAATTTGATAATTGGTTTAAGTTTAGAACGGGTAAAAACAAAGAAATGGGTCACGGGTTGGAAACTAGCTCGGGTTAGGGTTTCTAGTTTTGATTTCTTGTAATTTTATGAAATGAGAAGGAATATGGAGTGTATATGTAATGAATTGATTGCTTGTAACTTGTACTTAATGGGTTGTACGGAATTCTTTAGGAAAACGAAGGTAAAATGTCTATTTTGGATATCGTGCATTAATGACTTGTACATTATGCTTTAAAGGCTTGTAATTTATTTTGGAGGGAATTCATATTCAAATGAGATGTTATATTACTTGTACATATGCTTTGATTACTTGTACATTCACTTTGAATGTGTACATTACACAAAATTAGGGTTTAGGCATAAACGTTAACGGTTTATGTTCATTTGATAATATTGTCATGAAAACTTTATTAAATAGATAACGCATATGTTATAGAGGATAATAGATTATTAAATTGACATATTATGATGTTTACATGATGTAAACATAGATAGAAATAGGCATAGGTCGTTGCGAGAGCTCGTTTACTTTTAAAATGTAAACTATGATACGTAAATAGAATAGAATGAAACGAAAATTTTATTACAGTGAAAAAGTAGTACTTAACATAGTGAGTAGATATTACATTGATGAAAATACTAGAAAATTAAGGGTTGTTATAGTCCCCCAACCTTACAGAAATCTCATCCCGAGATTTAGTTGAGTGATGGAGTGTTGTTGGAAAATAGATGTGGATATTTAGCACGAATTTGATCTTCCCGTTCCTATGTAAACTCAGAATTCCATCTTACTTTGATTATAGGAATGCATCTTTGTCTTAGTTGCTTGACTTCTCGATCCATAATCTCCACTGGTTCTTCCATATAGTTCAGTTTGTCATCGAGCCAAATTTCTTTCATTGGAATGACGAGAGATTCGTCACATAAGCTTTTCTTAGAAACGTGGAAAGTACTGTTGTCTGTTTTTGAGCACTGGCTTTTGTAATGCCCTTTCTCTCCACAGGCATGAAAAGTTACAGACACTAATCGCAGGTTGCTTCCCGTGGCTGGTCCTTTGCTTCTGCAGTTCCTGGTCTGATGACCCACCTTGTTGCAAGTCTGGCACCTGACAGTGCAAACTCCTGTGTGATGCAGGATGCATCTTGTACACAAAGGAAGATTTCCATGGTACTTTTAGTATACCTTTTGTTCTCAGTTAGGGTGGCAGCATAAGTTCTGATAGTTTCTTGCCTTCTATTCTGCTGTTGGTGGTAATCGTTGTTACGGTTGTGATTGTTTTGGTTATCTCGGTAGTTGTTGTTATTGCGATTGTTGGAGTAGTTATTGTTGTTGTGATCATTGGGGTGGTTGTTGTGATTATTGAGGTAGTTGTTATTGTCGTTGTTGGTAGTGATGTTCCTTCTATCATCAAAATTTCGTTTATGATTGTTGGTTCCTTTTCTTGCTACTGGAGTTCCGATTGTCCCGGTGTTCCTATTAGTATTTGCCATGGTAGCAGCTTGTGCTTTCAGAGCTGTGGCAACACTATCAGCAACCAGTTGCCTGATGGCAGCCTGAGTCATGGCTGGTGCTGCAGATGTTGATGTCCTTTTGGAAGGCATTACTGCAGGATATAACGGAAAATTTTAGAATTTAAGACTTCGTGAGGTAGACACGGAAATAATGAAATGAGTGATCCAATAGGAGGCTTAGATACAAAGGTTTGAGAAAATCGAATGGTAAGAGAATAAAAGATATCATACTTCAGGATATAGGATAGATAATCTCGACACACATAATTGGTATTATGAAATGACGAGGTATAACGGAATCACCACTGTATTAGATCATAAACAACTTGTCTATGTATTTTACAAAGTTTGGTAAGCTTCATTATTTATATCGTACATCCAGTGGTTGAATTCTAGAAAGCTGTAAACGACACAGATCTAATTTGGTAGTTTTCCTTTGAGTTCTTGGATCTTGTTCAGAAGACTCTTGATGACAAACTTAGATATTCTTAATGATCATTTCCAGAGATAAATGTTCTAGCAAGTATTTGATTCATTAGGTTCCTCGAGGACTGGTTTACTTCCTAGTGGTTTCATACCGCGACCACTTAGATAACTTATCAAGGGATAGTCTGGTGGTGATGTAGTTGACCTAACCGGTGACAAAGATCCTACTGATGAAGATAGAGATACTAGAATGGGTGATTCAACGAGAGTCTCAGTGTCTTTAGGTAGTGAAATCTCCTCAGGAGGAAAGAAATCTCGAGAATCAAACATCGATGGAGGTACAATAGCTGGTAGAGCAATAATAACTTGGGGAGGTGGAATGGCATCATATGCTTGTACGACCTTCATATACGGATTATCGTGAAAAGGTGAGATAGATAGTGAGGATAAAACATCTTTAGTTAAATTATCTAAAGTGTCAGGAGAGATGTTTCCCGGTGTGACTGGGGAATAGCCTGGTGGAGTCAGGATATAGTTAGGAGCATTTGTAGAAGAAAACGCATCCTCCACATCGTAATCAGAAGGGATAGAAGGGTGGGTGTAAGAAGAGATGACTGTAACAACCCAATAATGAATAACATAAGTGATTTATATAATAGTATAGTAGTTATGTATTTTTACATACTATTCAGAAAAAGTAGTGGCATCTTCACAATTAACGGAATGTAGTAGCATGGAGGACATTGATGGCAAAAGAAAAGTAGTTATAGTTAAGGTTTTACCCTTGTTCTCTATAACCGTGAGCTCTGATACCACTCTGTAACACCCCCATTTTGATAAATATAGCAGCAGAAGCTAATCTGTGGTATTACTTCCTGAATCACAGACATAATAATAGAAAACGACTCAAAAGAGACGTTTTTAAAAGATACGCTATCATTCATTTAAAATCAAAGTTTTACAAAGGCGGGTCCTAAAATCTAGAAACATAAAATGTGAATGATAACAAGTTTTATCCATCTTCAAGTCCATGCCACTTCATGCCATAAGTTGCTCAATTACCTAGGATAAACATGCATAAAAAGGGTCAACACAAAGGTTGAGTGAAATTCATAGGTTTGAAATGTAATAGTTAAATACAAGTTATCATAAAGGAAATAGTGCAGGGACAATTATCATGGAGAACATTATTATTGCATCTAAGCTCATGACACCAATACGTTAACAGGGAAAATCACCGTAGTGACATTGGTTGGAGAACAGATGTCCCCGTGGAAAGGTAACTTGCCAAGGTTACCCATTAGGTCAAATATAGTGCGTTTGGCTACCCTATGAATAGGTATACAAACGGGAGCCGTCACCCCCAATAGATATATTCACAATACTTGCGTTTACTCGTAGGCAATTAATGGTTCATGATATGGAAATAATGGCACTGGAAGCTACTTAGGCAATAATATATCTGGATAGCATACATATCTGGATAGCATACATTTAGAAAACACTTGTATTCATGGTTTAAGCATGTATCCCCCTCACGGGTTTATAAATTATAAGAGATTTAAAAGTGAGGCTATAAACTCACCTTATCAGGGAAATCTGATTGATGGAAAAAGTATATCAAATGAAACGCGTCTGTATGGTAACACGATGTTATCTACTTGAACGTGGAAATTCAGTATATCAATTGAAAGAAAGACGCTTCGTCACGTAACCTGGGATAATATGTCGAGTCTTAGTTTGATTATCAAATCTTCATAATGTTTTATCATGTTTGATTGATTAATTTATGGATATAGTGTATCACTGTTCGGGCAATCATAATCCAGAGGCCACGCAGTATTGTTTGAGGAGTCAGGGCACTTTAAATCGTAAACCCAACAAACTCGTCAGAACAAATACCCAAATGGAACCCCTCACATGAATTTCTCTAGTATCGTGATACGATATGATTTTAATGTTTCTTTAAAAGTTAGTTGATGATAAATTACGTTTAATATAAAACGTATTTAATTTAAAATGCGTCGATCGTTAATTAATAACGGAGAATGTGTCGGGTTTCAATAAAAACAAGTTTAATAACTTTTATTTATATTTTTATAATTTATATAAAAATATATTATTTTATATTTTTAAGAATATTAAATTTACAATATAAACCCTTGATTTATAAATATTTACAAAACTAGTCCTTTTATTATTAATCAAATAATCCCTTGACTTTTTAACTTAACAAATTTACCCTTGAAGTTATAACTTTATTAAAATGACATTTTAAGCCCTTGTACTTGAAAATTTCAAAAAGTTACAATATATACCCCTATGCATGGAAATTATTACAAAATTAGTCCTAATTTGCATGCAAGCTATTTTTAACATTCCAAAAGATATTTACAGGTTATAGCTTATTAATATAAGCTAAAATAAGAAGTTTTAACGTAACAAAAGTTTATAATAATGATTCGTTAAGCTAGAAATCAAAACGGGCCAAATTAGGGTTTAAAAACGAAAACGCGTAGGTTATTAATTCAAATCTTTTCAAGACTTAATAAAGTGATTATAATATTGCTAGTTAAGCTTATTAGGATAGATTATAACAATATTTTACAAGATTAGCTTATAGATTAAAGAAAAACACGAAATTAGGGTTTCGTGGTCACGGTTTGGATCAAAACTCATGAACGAGTGATTTTTAAGTTAAAAGCTTGTAACAAGAGTATATTTATGATTATTAGAACATTATAAGAGTATGGAAATAGTAGGTTAGCTTGAAAAACCTGGGTTTGAGTTTAATGGATTGAAAACGGGTCGTATGGGGTTGTTTCTCTTCGTACGCCTAGAATAACTTCCTCGGGGCTTCAAGACTTCGTTTCCTTGCTTCTATTCTGCTCTTGGGAATTCTTAGGACTTCTTTTATCAGACCTTGGATGCCATTGATAGATAGAAAGAAAGAATGAAGGTGTGAGTTTGAAGTAGAAAGGGTGCGCCTATTTATAGTGTAAAAACACCTTGGAGCCCAAGTTTTACTAGTAAGGTGGCAAGTATTCTTGAAGGCTAGGTGTTAGGAGTGGAGTTGGGAGCAAGTTTTGATGACTAAGGTAGCTAGAACGCAAGGTGAAAGGTTGTGGAGGTGTTTAAGTGTCGCGGCTGAAATGAAGACACAAGGTGATGATGTGGATAATTTAGCAACCAAGAAATGGATTCAAGGGTTTTAGGTCTTAGAATGAAGTAGGAGTTCATAGAGTGGGTGGCAAGCGAGTTCATACGGTAGGTTTAAGTTTTTTTTTCATAAAAAGTTTATAAAACTTATTTTATGACTTTTTAGCATAAATGAATTTCTACAAGTCCTCTATTTTACTTTATACCACAAGTTATATATATTTTGAGTCCTCTAGGTTGTGTTCATCACTTTTGTCCAAGATAAAATGTCCTTATAACAATTTGTACATAACTTTTGTAAATAACACTTTCAACACAAATTAATTTATAAACTAATCATATAAATTAATTAACACTTATATAAAGTGTGTACTTCTATTTTAAGTATTATTTCTCCATTTATAAATATAATTTTGAATCTCATTTGTCCTTTTAATATTTCATAAATCATAAAAACAAACCTAGGTGGTTATTAACATATATATCAGGTATGTAAACATAAGTAAATGAATGAATGGAATGATTAGGGTTTAAGTAGACCTTATGAGAGTGTATGAGGATGAAGAATACAAGGTTAAACCCAAGCCTAAACCCAAAATACTTCTAAGAAAACCCTAAAAACCCTAGCTTTTCTTCTTGATTACAACCCTTGCAAAATAATACCCAAGCTTCCAAACCACCTTGCAACACCTTAGATATGAACCCTATTGATGTGTGTATGCTTAAAAAATCAACACTATAAACACCCTAATAAAACCAATTGAGCCGTGGGCTTTTAAACAAAGGAAGAGAGAAAAGTGTTTGATTTATTTGCTAGTTGAAAGTGTATGTGTTTAAGTCTTATGGTCTTTCCTTTATATACTAGGAAGTTTTAGGCTATATCATGTATGAAAGAGTGGTTTCAGGTACACTTGTGTAAGACCTCTCCTCCTCCTTAAGAGGAGGGATTTGATAATTTATGGAGACATGGATCCATGGTGTACTTGGTGAAAGAATAAGCATGTGCATTATTACTTGAAAGTGAATTTAAATTTTGGTCTTGTGTTTCTTATTTGTGGATCCGGCCCTATGGGTATTTTAACATAAAAATGATTTAGTTTTTATGTATTGGTTATAAAAGTGGGTATTTGTTTGAGTATAGATGGGTATAGGTGCTTCTATGTATGCTTAAATGTATTTTATTGCGAAACATAAACGTTTTACGTAACCGATAAAAATAAAATATGAAAAGTTATAAATTATCCTTGCAATAATTATATAATACTTGCTTGACATTTACTTTTATTTGTTTGATGGCGGTTTACGTTGATTGTTGATTTTTAGTTTACGCGATTTAACTAAACGTCAAAAATTAAGAGCAAACGCGCAAAAGTTTAAAATAAGTAGTTGAATATTTATTGACATAAAATGACGTAAAAATGTGGGTTGTTACAGTCTCCCCGTGTTAAAAGAATTTTGTCCCGAAATTCAGGTTGAGTTGCCTTCCGGAGTGGTGTTGGTGAAGAGGTGCGGTTACTTGTTGTGGATTACTTATTTTTAATCCTCCAAGAACGTGGTAACAAATTTTGTTTTCTTAATATTAAGAGTCTCATTGGGATGTGTTTCAATTCCTTGTATATACCACTTAAGATTTTTCATCCTCGGTATTTTCCTCCTTAATTGCCTCAACTTAAACGTTCAAGTTTTAAATTTATTGTGGTGACTAAGGTTTGAATCCTAGTGGTTTTATCCATTGCTTTCGGCTTAAAGCGTTAGTTATAACATTCTCCTTTCCAGGGTGATAACGGATTTCATACCCATGATGGCATTACCAATACTAAGTTCTATGACATTGTGTCAACGTTGAATGGGTGATTTAGTAAGTTCCCTAATGGCGAGCAAATTTGATGGCGAGTTGTCCTAGGGCGACTAGTGATGCGTCTCGACTTTTCGGCTTAGGATTTAGCGTAAGATGACGTCGACTTTATATAGTAAGGTGGCGTAAGAGTCTTACTTAGTTATCATGATTATTAGCTTGGTTCCTTGTGATAAATACGTTTTATGGATATGCACACAAAATTTTGTTTTTCAAGAATATCAGTAGAAAATTGATTTTTGACAAAAGTTTCTAAGGTGACTACTTCTCAGCATGGCATGGTCCTTCCTGAATTATACATAGGTGATCAGGCTATGTATATTTGAGGGCTAACGATGCAATGCTCATTTTCGTCAAATAGTGCTATGTATAAAGTAGTGTCAAAATGGTTTACAGTGTGAGAAAATATTTCACAAGATAAGAAAACAAGATAGTTTATAAGGGGACAACAAAATAATTTGTGAGATGACCGTACGATAATTTATAAGACAATAGCTCAAGATGGTAAAATAATTTATGCGATAGAAACAAAATAGTTCCATAAGGTAAAAACAAGACGTTAGTTTATTTTACGATAGTAAAATAATTTGTCAATGATAGTAAAATGGTTTATCATGTGATAGTAAAATGTTTTATAAGGTAAGAACAAGATCATTCATAAGGTGATAGTAACGTAGTTTTAGAGATGATTGCAAAATAGTATATAAGATGTCAAGGAGGTAATAAGGTATTCGTGAAATGATTGTAAGTAGTTTATAAAATGTTGGTTCATTGAACGATGGTAAAATAGTTTGTAAATTGACCAGGGAAACAGTTTACGGAAGACAACGAAATAGTTCATTATGTGGTAGTGAAATGGTTTATAAAGTAGTTGTAAAAATATTTAAGGAACCATAGTAGTTTTAAGGAACGGCTTGAATGAATAGGTAGAGAGTTAAAGTAAAATCGACGAAGTTTTCACGACACCTGAGTTTGATAAATAATTTAAATCGTCCATATAGTACAACGAACATGTAAAAGGAAGTATAACGTGAATTTCTTAGAGGAAAATAGAGTCTATGATGGTTCCAACTTAGGTTTCACTAGGTAAGACGGGTCACAAGATGACGTAGGTGTTTCAACAGTATGAGGCGGGTGTTCAAACTTGAAGTTGAATGGTAAGGTAACTAATGGAATTGGCGGACTATGATATGTTTCAATGTTATGTAAACGGTATTATGTAAAATCATAAAAAGTTTCAAAGACCATCGTGTCATTCACAATGTCTTGAGAAAGTCTTAGTATTTATATAAATAACTTTTATATAAAACAAGTGTAAAATATTCGTAAGAGATGGTACATATATATATATATATATATATATAAATAAAAGTCACGTAAGCAAGTAATGTAAGCAAGTAAGCAAGTAGTGTGTATGCACATGAAAACGTTTGATGTGATGCAATGTTTGTGAAAACGGTTATAGTCTAGGTAAAATATGCAACCTAGTTCTCTATAACATTGGCTCTGAATACCAATCTGTAACACTCCCAAAATAGGTCGCAGCGGAATAAGGATTCAGGAGCGTTACTTCATAATACCATTGCACAAGTCATGAGAGAACAACCTCTAAATGTGTCGTTTGAAAAGTAATCTTGTAAAGTTTAGACTCTAATGCACTTCAAGTAATCCAAGTATCTATATCACCTGAGAAAAACATGCTTAGAAGTGTCAACATAAAATTGGTGAGTTCATAGGTTTAAGTAGATACGAATGTAAAAACCAAAACTATATATAAGTTTACTGTGTTACAAGTCCCGCCCATACAAGACTTGCAACGTACAAACTTACATATATAGGTTTCCCAAAAAAACGTATAGACACAAACCATACAAAATGCGTTTGTTAAAATGTTGAAATCATTGATTTGTAAAGTGTGCATGACCATTTCAATCCTTAAAATAGTCATCAAAATGTAAGTATGAATGTTGGACCGCAATTGTTCAAAATGTGTATGATAATTGTAATGGATATATTAGGTTTTTTAAGTACGTTACAACACAAACACACAAATGCGTTTGTAAAATGGTGGAATCGAATATTTTGTAAAGTATGCATGGCCATTGTATCAGTACCTTAGTCACAGCGTGATTACGATTATACACCTAAGTTCATTAATAATCTACGCGTGCTTATATGTATGCCACTTTATTAAAGGAGCCGTAGGAATATCATGTTTTTTGGTGGGCTGGCCCTGAGGCTCCAAGCAGTCGTGATCAGACATGGATACCGTTGTTAGCTCGGTAGTCGACACCAGTGTTGCTATATCTCCCGAAGGGGGTTGTCAATCCCATTAGATATTTTTTTTACTTTCGCGCTTACTCTCCAGTCATTAACAATTCATGCAACTAAGCTAATGCGTACTATTCATTTGATTCTAATAATGTTGTTGAGCCATAAGTGAATCCCCAAGTAATTGTATCTCTCGGCGAGATATGAAAATGAGTTTGTAATCAATCATGTAATGAGTTTGTAAACGTTTATGTAAACGAGTTTGTAATTAATCATGTAAATGAGTTTGTAAACGTTCATGTATCAGAGTATATAAATGAGTTACATTCATGTATCGTAATATCACAGTATGTAAACATGTTATGTAGGAAGAGCATGTAAAAGAGATTTGTTTATATTTTGTCATCATCAAAAAGGGAGAGATTGTTAATACAAATAATGTCTAAAAACGTTATTTATATTTTTCGACCTCTCAACGTTTTGATAATAACAAAATGTAAAAACGTTTACAATAAAAATAAACGTTTACAAATTATCAAATGTAAAATTTCATTTCTAAGATTAGTGATCACTTAAGGTATGAACAAACAAAATAATTAAGCATGATTAGTGATCAAGAAAATATTTCTCTCTTAATCCTCACTTTTAATTCTACAAAAGTATTTTCTCAAAAATACATTTACAAAATGTTTTCTAATTAAAAGAAAAGTTTTATTAAAAACTTAAAATTTAAAATTCAAATTTTCCTCCCAAAATGGAAGGTTCCATAACAGATACAACATTCACCACAAAAAACAAAAAAGGGAGCGGAGTCTAGTGGCGGCCCCCGTATAGGCCTGGCGGCCCCCTTATATATAAGGGACCGTCACCAGATGACCGTTGAAATTCTCTGCCTATAAATACTGCTCCATTCCCAGCAAAAAAACATTCTTCTTTGCACGAAATTTTTTAGTCTTTTCTTTCTCTCTCTAAACCTTCTTTCTCTCACTAAAACTCTTGATCACTAACATACTTAGATCTTGTTTTAAGTGATCTAATCTCTTCTTCTCATCTTTTCCCTCTCATTCAAGTGCGAGAGAAGAACATTCGTATTCATCAAGAAACGAAGTGTTAATTAGTGATCTCTCCTCTTTTCTTCTAAGTACCAAACCTTTATTGTATTTATCTTGTGTATTTGTGTGATTCGGATATTGTGTAGATCCGATAGTGTAGATCTTGTGAGTGTGTATATCTTGTGAAGTGGTAGATTGGTTCTAGCTAAGATTAGGACTTGATATTTAGCTTAGCGTCGGAAAATAACGTAAGAAACGTGTAAACGATTTTCTCCGCCTAAGGGGAGCTTGTTGACATAGTAAAATCTCAAGTCGGATACTCGGGGAGTGGAGTAGGGAGAAAAGGTGTTTCGTAGCCGAACCACTATAAAATCTCAGTGTCTTGGTTTAGTTGTTTCACATTTATGAGCTTGATCGTAACCAAAATCTAAAAACCAACCTAGGTGGTAAACTTATAAATGTCATATCTCCTTCGTTATAGCTCGGATTTTCGAGTTTTTTATATGCTTATGATCCTCATAATATGTACTATTTTAATAAAATATAAAATAAATATTTTATTACACGAATTCCAACATTTGGTTTTTAGATTTTTTTTAAATATTTACAAAGTTGTTTTTATACACTTTTAACTTAATTAGTTTGTTACAAGTCCTCTAATTTATGTAGTAACACATCTTTGATATATCTTGAGTCCTCTAATTAGTGTCCATGATGATAGTCCATGATAAAATGTCCTCATGATATTTGTACATAAACTTAAATAAAACTTTCAACACATTAATTTATACACTAAACTTATAAATTAATTAACCACTTGTATAATGTATATTCTTTCATTTTAAACATTATTTCACCATATGTATATATAAATTCGAATCTCATAAGAGCTTGCAATATTTCATAAATCATAAAAACAAACCTAGGTGGTGATTAACATAAATAACAAGTATGTAAAATAAGTAAATGAATAAATGGAAAGGTTAGGGTTCAAGTAAACCTTAGAGGAGGGTATGAGAATGAAGAACACAAGCTTACACCTAAGCTTAAACCCAATATACTTCTAAGAAAACCCTAAAAACCCTAGCTTTCTTCTTGATTACAAACCCTTGTAAAATAATACCCAAGCTTCCAAACCACCTTGCAACACCTTAGATATGAACCCTAATGAAGCTTGTATACTTGAAAAATCAAAGCTATGAATGTTCTAAAAAACCCAATTGGAGCCGTGGGTTATGGAGGATGTAGAGAGAGTTTTGTGTGAAAGTTTACTTGCAAAATAGGAAGTGTTTAAGGCTTGTAATAGTCTCCTTTTTATAGCACAAGTATGCCTTGAAACTACTAGCAAAAACCATGGATCTAAGGATGGTTTAGTGGTAATGGTACATGGTGTAAGAGTGATGTGCCAATTTCTAGAGAAATGGGATTGTAAGAGTACTTGATTTGGTTTAAGCATGTGCTCATTATTTTGGAAGTATAATTTGAAATGGGTTTGTGTTTTCTTCAAGATATATCCGTCCCTATGTGGTCTTTTGGTATAGAATTGATTTAATTTTTGGGTATTGGGTATAAAAGTGGGTATTTGTTTGAGTATAGATAGGTATAGGTATTTTCGTGTACGCCTAAATGTATCTTATTGCGAAACGTAAGCGTTTTACGTAACCGATAAAAAATAAAATATGAAAAGTTAATAATTATTCTCATAATAATTATATAACACTTGCTTGACGTAAACTTTTACTTGTTTGATGCCCGTTTACGTTGAATGATGATTTTTAGTTTACGCGATTTAACTAAACGTTGAAAATTAAAAGTGAGCGCGTAAAAGTTTAAAATAAATAGTGGAATATTTATTGACGTGAAAATGTGAGTTGTTACAGATGCTGATGTGGCAGGCTGTGAGGCCCAAATCCACACTCCTTACTCTTACCTTACATCATATATTATATACTATATACAATTAGGATTACCACTCGCAAAACACCAGGTTGACCCGACCCGGAACCATCCGTCCGACTCGAAAACCGCCCATCACACAAACCGCCCTGTTTACCCGACCCGCAACCCGTACGCCCGACCCGAAAACCCACCCGCAACCCGCCGATATTTACCAAATAGCACCACTGAAATATCGCAACGACAACGACAATCACTACCGAACCCACTTCAGCCAACCTAAAACGACGCCCATTAATCGTCCCGCAGCGAAGTGCGGGCCTACCACGTCACAATGTTGTAGAAAGCGCTAGGCGCAAGTTGGGCGGTCGACCATCTTCGAGGCGGAATTCGCCTAGGCGGATTGACTTTTTATATATTATTATCATTATTTTTAATATTTATGTGATATAAAATCTGCAAAATTTTTATATTTTTAATAATTTTATTAATGTTTTTATTATTTTTAATTATATATATTATGCATATGTTATAAAATTTACATTATATGTGTTTTTTTTATTAAATTCTAATTTATTTTAAAAGAAGCCAAATAAGATATTTGTTAGGCTCATTATTTTAGTTCATCAAGAATTAGGTTTAGATAAATAGTATGACACAGCCCCCATCGTTGTCCTCCTTTCACCTTCTTCTCTCTTCTTTCTCTTCTTTTATCGTCCCATCACCACAAAACAACCACTATTCTCAAATAAAAACACAATCAAGAAAATTAAAACACCAAAAATCGGCCGATTTGTTGACCTGCCTAGGCGTGATGTTGACCGCCTTTTGACGAAAACGCCTAATTTGACCGATTTGCCCTAAATCGGGATGGTGTATACCCGACTAGCGCCCCGCTTTTTACAACACTGCCACCTCGTTAAATGACAAGTCACACATTCGCGCGTAATATAATTACTTCCGACCAATATTATATACTACCGATTAATACAAAGTGAACATGAAAAATAATTTTGAAATAATAACTTAATTTAAAAAGTGTTTGTTGAGACCATTATAAAATGGGGGTATTGGCATATATATGAATTCCTCTTAAAATTTTAAATTTTTTATACAAATGAGCGTGTCTACCCGCATTCTGCTGCGGGATATTTATTGGCCGTTGTTTTCGGCTAGACGTGAGAGAAGGTATATTTTTGTAAATAAAAAAAATAAAAATAAATTAACGGTCGTTAAGTAACGATCGATTTCAAGCACTATTTTAGTGCATTCTAAAAAAAATTAAATAAATGCTCGTTACTTAACGGCCGTTAATGGGGAAAGGGGTATTTTATAAAAAAAATTAAAATGATGGTAGTTTTCGTAATTTGACACGTAATGTGAGGAGGTATTTCGTAAATAAAAAAAAAATTGGACCGCGTCGAGTCGGACCAGGCGGGTCGACCCGACTATTTAATGAAGTGTTTCCTGTTTTTTTGTAGGTTTTTAGAATGAAACGCTAAAATAGTTTTTGTAATTAAAATATGGGATAATACATTAGTAGGCCACTCAACTTTTATGTTTTTTCATAAAGGTCACTTATTTTCTGAAAGTAACTTATAGGCTACAAAACTATGTATTAATCTTCGTTTACACGAATTTCGATCAAATTTAATCCGGATAATTATCAAACGACAATAATAAAGCTAACACTAACATAATGAACTAATACGAATAAATAACTAGCCACAAAATTTTAGTTTTATCCTTCTAAATTACTTTTAATTGAATAAATTCACACTTAAATTCAAGTTATAATCGGTATTTCACATCAAAATTTTCATTCGTTTAGCTTGGATAAGTTAGACAGTTCCTTTGTTTATATTTTATAGTTTTTGGGCAAATTTGGCCATAATTGATGTGAACGAAAACAAACATATACATATACTTGAACGGCCCAAAAGTTCATTTTAATAAATGAGTTGCCTATATGTTAAAAGTTAAAAACTTGAGTGCTTACCGTATAATACTATATACACTATCCCTTGCACTAAAGTTAAAGTAAATAAATCAGAACAAATCTCAAATAAGTATTGCTAAAGTCTCTTACAAAATCATTCTACTTATCCTCTTACACACAATTATATAATATATACTTTTTTCAATTATTATCTCTCTAAATTCAAACCGTCAGTTCAGTATCTGTCAGGATCCTATGTGTAAAAAGATTAGTAGAAAGCTTTTGGTGGAGATATTTTTATCCCAAATTTGGTTAGATGGTTTTGATTTTGAAGTTTTGTTAATTAACTACAGAAACATACAAAAACACAAACTCACACCCTTCTTCCCTCCAAATTCATCAACCCCCAAAACCCTCTTGCTTTCATCAATAAAAATCCCCAAATTCAATTCAAGAAACAATCTTTATTCGCAACCATGTTAAAAAGATCACTTCTTTTATACTTGTTGATATCATTCTTTATACAAACAACATTTCAAGAACAACAAAATGCAACAGTTTCATTCAACATCAAATCAGAACGATCAGCATTGTATCAACTCAGATCATCATTAGGCTTAAGAACTAAAGAATGGCCTATTAAATCTGACCCATGTGTCACATGGGTTGGTATTCTTTGTGAAAATACTACCATTGTTAAGATCAATATTTCGGGTTTTAAAAGAACCCGAAAAGGGGGAAGAAACCCATCTTTTGCTATTGACTCGCTTGCCAATTTTACGAACTTGGTTTTGTTTAATGCGTCAGGGTTTTTGTTACCTGGGTCTATGCCGAATTGGTTAGGTGTTAAGGTGCGAAGGCTTAAGGTTCTTGATTTAAGGAATTGTGGGATCACGGGTCGTGTTCCGTTTAGTATTGGGAATTTGACTAGTTTAAGTGAGTTGTATTTAAGTGGTAATGAGCTTACGGGGACTATTCCGTCTAGTTTTGGTATGTTGTCGCGACTTAAGGTTCTTGATTTGTCGAGAAATTTGCTTACTGGTTCGGTTCCTGAGTGTTTTGGGAATTTGGTGAATATTCGTTATTTGAATCTTTCTGGTAATAGTCTTTGTTCTGCTGTTCCGGCTCAAATTGGTAATCTTGCTAATTTGGCTGTACTTGATTTGAGTTGTAATCATTTCAGTGGTGATCTTCCTGTTGCGTTATGGTCGTTGTGTCATTTGAGTTTTCTTGATGTATCGGATAATAAGTTTTTAGGCGTTTTACCAAATATTAGTTTGAATGATAATGTGACTAAGGCTGTGACTAATCTTTCGCATAATATGTTTTACGGGGCCCTGACATTGGTACTTAAGAGGGTTAGTTCTGTGGATTTATCTTATAACTACTTTCAAGGGAGAATACCGGATTATGCAAGTGATGTTTCATATTTGGATAGAAATTGCTTTAGAGGTAGCTCGAGTCAAAGGACTATTATAGAGTGTGCAGGGTTTTATACTAAGAAAGGGTTACCGTTTGATAATTTTGGACTTGCAAACCACACCTTGCCGCCTACCTTACATAAGCATAAAAGCAAAGCGATGATATTAGCAGTAGTTTCGGGCGGTGCTGGGCTTATTATCCTCTTTGTGAGTTTCCTGATATTATTGATTGTATGCACCAGTAGGAAAAGTCGAACAAGTCAAAGGCTGAGTTTGAACCTTTCCGCTCTTGGAGAATTTTTTTCGCATGAGAAGTTAGTGTTGGCGATGAATGACTTTAATGATGCAAATCTTGTGAAAAATGGTCATTCTGGTGACATTTTTAAGGGCGTATTGGAGGGTGGGAAACATATCATTGTTAAAAGATTTGACATGCATTCGGCAAAAAATAGTTGTATGGTTGAGTTAGATTTTTTTGGTAAGGTTTCTCATAAGCGATTTGTTCCTCTATTGGGACATTGTTTAGAGAAAGAGAAAGAAAAGTTTTTGATTTACAAGTGTATGCCAAAAGGGGATTTGTCACGTTCTTTGTACTTGGAAAATGATTTGGATGATGAGAGTTTAATGTCGCTGGATTGGATAACAAGATCGAAAATTGCAATTGGTGCTGCTGAAGGTCTCTCTTATCTGCATCATGAATGTTTTCCGCCACTTGTTCATAGGTATTCTAAAGATCCCTTATTTCTTGATCTCCTTTTATAATTTTCTTGCCAAAACAATTTTGTATCTTAAGCTTTAATTGTAATTAGTGCATCTATATTAGTCTAAACTACTGAGGAACAGGTGGAAAATGGGCAGGTCAGTGGGCTGGGTAATAAGACAAAATGGGTCATTTTGGTACGGGCTGAAACGGATCAGGTTTGAGCTGGGTTGGGTTTGCCGCAAACATTACTCTCAAAAAGTTTTTTTATAATTTTTTTATTATTTCTTTGTCAAATATGATTACGATATCATGTTATTTCAATACTAGTATACTTATTGAGCTTTTCTGCATATTAAATGGACGCCTTCAACCCCTTTTTCTGTAAAGCTAATATATATACTTTTACCTGTTTGATCCGTTAAAGATAACAAAATGGAAACTAAAATCAACCCATAGATTTGGGGATTTGGAAAGCGGTAGATGGTACCACAAATAAACTGCAAAACGAAAGCTTAGAAATGAATAGATGGATGGATATTCGATATTCTACAATCTTGTTGCCTAGTTTGTCTTTGAATCTGTATTATCATTTTATGAATATAATCGTTATAGCTTTATTGACTAATTAGTTTGTCAATGTTTTTCTTGTGTTATCTGAAGAGATGTTCGAGCTAGCAGTATACTTCTTGATGACAAATATGAAGTGCGGTTAGGAAGCCTGAGTGAGGCTTGTACCCAAGAAGAGGACAGTCATTCGCACTGGATAACAAGGTTGCTACGGTTACCCTTGTAAGTACTCATCTATAACACATTTTTTAGTCCTATGAGTTTGGCATCTTTAACGAAGTGTTTTAATGATTGAAACTTTGAGGTTGTAACTGAAATTTTCTCGTGGATTTGTGCAGGACAACCAAACAAAGTGATTCTGGTAAGTTATGGGATCTGTTTGTTCCATATTGTCCATTAATTGCATAAGCTTATCTTGGGATGGTTCATTTGACTGACTCAAACTTTTGTTTAGAAACTGCTTGATTCAGTTCTAGTAACTAATGGCTTCATCTTTCAGGCGTAGCTACTGCAACGTGTGCATACGATGTTTACTGCTTTGGAAAGGTATTACTGGAGCTTGTAACCGGCAGAATTGGAATTAGTTCATCGAGTGAGTCAGTCACGAAGGACTTGTTGGAAAGTATACTTCCATATATCAGTTTATATGAGAAAGAGCTTGTGACAAAAATAATTGACCCGTCTCTAATAGTAGATGACGATTTATTAGAAGAAGTTTGGGCTATGGCTGTGATTGCTAAATCTTGCCTTAATCCAAAACCGTCAAAAAGGCCACTGATGAGATTTATACTAAAAGCTTTGGAAAATCCTACAAAAATCGTACGGGAAGAAACCACAACCTCAGCTAAACTTCGCTTGAGATCCTGTAGTGGATCTTGGAATGTGAGCTGGCGGCATAGCTTGCCATGTCAGCCTGCGGGGAAAGATGAAGGAGAGGGAAGTGGGTTCTACTTGCAGGGCAATGCGGATCGTTGTTTGTCAAATAGAAGGCACTTGAAGGATGCGTTCCCTGAACCAATGGGCTTGCAAGATGAAGAGAGATTAAACTGGAACTAGAATGGATTAATTCTTGTGGTTAATGCTTGATTGTTTTGTATGTAACTGTAAACTTTGGTTGCATTTTGTTACTAAAATTTGGTAATAGCGAATAGTTATGGTTTTTGGACTACTATTTTAACGAGTTTCTGAATGTAACAGTGATGGTCTTGTGTTACCAGAAGGTGTGTATTTCCTTTTGTATGATGCATATATGGAGGTGACAGTTTTAACATACTTATAGGTAAGCGGGTTGATTGGGGTGGCGGTTGGTGGTACGTGATCTTAAACAATTTGAATGAGTAATATTGAAGTTTGTTTGGCTAAATGTAAACGGATGAAAAGAGTCCGTCCATTCGAAATGTATATAACCTGAAGTGTTTTTACCGTCTTATTTCAATTGTCTGCACTCTGCACTATCTCAGTAATTCTCGCTTCCATTGTTCATTACCATATCACAAATGAGCGATTTGAAGTCGTACAATGTGGCTGGTCCTGACACAAAGTTCGTGGAGGGCACCAAACATCATCTATACAAAAATAGTAAGGAAACCACCATATCTTTTAAGTATTTCAATAGATTGCTATAGAACCACAAAATTGCCAAAAGCCATCAGTGGTTTTATATTGTCAGTCAATATTCTTTTGTATGCTTAAAGAAACAAATAAGGGACTGTGTAGGTTAGCTTTACAACGTAACTTATACTTTTTTTTTTTAACGGCAATTTTTTTCACAACCTATATCACGTATCTCACAATATATTTCACACATGCCTCCAGCGAGGCTTGAACCCACAACCTCTAGGTTGGTGGGGAACTCACATACCAAAAAATACTTTTGGTGGCCAACTGAGCTAGCCCAGTTGGTTAACATAACTTATACTACTTATTAGCTTATGGACATTTCATAAGCACGTCCCCAATGGTTTATGAAAGACAACTTATTTGTGTTATATGTAAGCTACACAACCATAAACTATTCGTGTATCTATTTAATATAAATACTAGAAGGGTACTCGCGCGTTGCGGTGCGGATACCCTGTGATTAATCGGATAAAAACAAAAGGAAAATAATCTCGATCAGGTCAGGTTAAGGTTCTAATCGATTCTCTCCGGTTCGTTTTCAACCGGCTTTTATTTGCTAGCTGAACCGGTCACCACTCATGTTCCCGGTTGAACCCGTTGGTTCGGTCCGGCTTTCAAAACTATATGTATTATTAGTATATAAATCGTATAAAGCTTTTTGTGTTATATTAGTTTGTACAATGTGTATAGTAACATGTACTTTTTATTTTAGGGGTGTTTTAAAAATTACATTAATTAGTAATTGATGTTTTAATAACATTAAATATGTTGACCAATCAATAAGTATGTGTTTGTGTATTGGTTAATTGTACATATTGCATGAATGGTTATAATATTGAATTGCAACTTTTGTATGTTTGCATTAAAGATTGTGCAATATGCATCAATACTTGTATTACTTAATTTTTTTACATTGAATGAAGAAAGAGATACTAATTTGTTTAATATGTAGTATAGATATAGATATTTTTTTTAAGATTTTCCTAATTCAAAGCTAGCGAATGCGAGTCATGGATTAGATATACCCGGTCTAACCAGGGTGGCCCGTTAGCGTTTATGAACCCTTTTCCTAGCCACATGCACATCCAAGATGTGTATTGCTAGTAAAATTGACCCTTGTGAGTAAGGATGACAATAAAACCCGTATCCGATGGGGACCTGATCCGCAAACCTAAATTGACTGGGGAATCCCAAGTTGATCGGGGATGGGGATGGGGACGGGGAATCCCCGAATTTTGAAACCGGAGATGAGGCGGGGATAGGGATAGCATAAATTCCCGACCCCGAACTTTTTAATATAAAAAAATATATAAATTATCTGTATATTACTACTACATGTACTTGTATATGTATATGTTAGTAGGGGTGCAATCGAGTCAAGCCGAGCTCGAGCGCGACAGGGCTTGAGCTTGGCTTGAAAAAAAAAATAGTAGGCTTGAGCTTGGCTTGATCGCTCTTCAAGCTTTAACCATATAGGCTTGAGCTTGGCTTGGGTATGATTTGATTAAAGCTTGAGCTTGGCTTGAAAAACTTGAATGTGTACAAAATTAATGTATTTAATAGCCAAACGCCCAAACTCATCAATAAACATATGCATAAAGTAAAACAAACAAAAACCATAAGTGAAAACCAAGGTAGATTCATTAAACATTAATAAAACTAACAATAACATTCTTGTACAAAGTACAACATTATAATGAAACATAAGCCAAAGTACTAATTAATGTTCAAACGTACAAAGTATTTCAACAAAAACGTGCATTAGCCAAAGCACTAATTAGTTTTTGATTAGTTTTGGCTAATGTTCTCAAAAGTAAAAACTATGTATGAGAATAAAAAGCACTAGAATATAAATCGTTAGATTAATTAGATTAAAGGTCATTTTAGAATACATTATTCATTTATTTATGAAATAGGTCCTTATAATTAAGTTAATACTCAAATTACCCTTTACTTACTTATATGAATTTATTATATATTAAAGCTTGAAAAAGCTTGATAAGAGCTCGAGCCGAGCTATCAAAAGCTTGAACTTGGCTTATTATAGATTTCGAGCTAACTTTTGTTTTGAGCTTGATAAAAGCTTTGCTTGATCGAGTCAAGCTCGATATCGAGCTCGAGTTGCTTGATAAAAGCTTGACTTAATTACAGCTCTATATGTTAGTGAGTATTGACAAGTATTATACTTGTATGTATATGTATATTTAATGAATCAAATATTTTAAAATTGTGAAGCACTAACTACATATTATTCAGCTAATATTTTTTCCGAATACACACATTCAATCTATTTTATTTATATAATATATGTGATGTTTTAGTATTTACGATGCTTTAAAGTTGAATGACATTTTAATTAATCTAGCCATGTAAAAAGTATGAGTTTTAAGACATTTTGTAGGTAATTCTTTATATATTTGATTAGTTGTGTAATTTTTATGATGAATTCATAAGGGTGAAAAATCCCTGAATCCTTATGAGGATCCCCGATCCCCAATGAGAACGGAAATGGGGATGAAAAACGATTCCCCGATGAAGATGAGGATGAGGCTGAAAAACGAGGATGAGGCTGAGAAATATAATCCTCGAAATTCCCCAAGTCGTACCATCTCTACTTGTGAGGATATCATGATGTCTGACCACTAAGCCATCTTGGTTTTTTATAAAGGGTGCAAGCCGGGAGCAATGCTAGATCCACAAAATTCTTACAAAAATATATCCACAAAATGATTTGTCAATTAAGCATGAAAGGTAAAAAGGTAAAATGAAAGATTATGAAGCAATGTGATTGGACCAAAGCCATTGCCAAGTCATTATGTGGATTATTTTTTGTAAACTCTTTGTGAGTGTAGCATTTCTCGCAAGCCGGTGCTACTCTCGCTAAATCATGCTTGACTGCATAGTTTCATTGAGACCCCTGAGGTATAACAAAACTCCAAATAGACCCCTAAAAATCTTCAACTTGCTTAAAGTAGTACAACAAGGGTTCAAGTTAGGGTTTATACAACAAAACCAGTGTATCAAAATCAAAACCAATACAAGAATGGCTTCAGCCACCAGATCAGCAATCTTTAGAACAATCACATCCAAATCAAACTCAATTTCAAAACTCTTGACCCCAAAATCAACACCCATTTCACCATTTCATTCATCAACAAGACCCATCACTCGTTCAGCTTCAAGGTTGTAACTTTATATACTAATTACTACTTATTTATACATTTAATCAATCTTCAAACAAAACCCATGTTTTATATTTTGTTGTTTTAGTTTTTTTTATTATGTTGCATTTGCATACTGTGTTATGTTATTAGTACACTTTTATACATTAATTTAACAATATCTAAGCATTACTCATTTTGTTACTTTAGTGTTTTTGTTATGTGGGTTGTTGGCGATACAACCTTATACAATTAGAGAGTCTTTAAGAACACCCCATTAATAAAGTTTGTTAATTGGATTTTTTTTCCGGGGTTATTGTTTAGGGTTGTTGCGGCATTGGGAAGTGTTGAATCTATGATGCCTTTGCATAGTGTGATTGCATCTGCTAGGCTAAGATCAAGTATTGCTGTTGATTCCACTTGTTGGAGCTTTCTTTCTCAAGGTATGTAATATTATGTTTGCGTTTTATGTTTCGGGTTATTGTGATTAGTTGTGGATTATATCGATGGTGCGGTACTTTTGGATTGTTATGTGTATGATATAAAGTAATTGATATTAGAAGATTCGTTAGAATAGTTGGAAGTTGGATGGCTTGGTATATATAAAATGCTCGAGGCGTGTTACTTGATAAATATTGCTTCTTGTGTACTTGGAAATACTTAGTTGTAATGGAAGAAACGGTATATGTAAGTTTTAGATACTTAGTTATAAATGGAAGAAATGGGATGTAAGTTTTAGTAACGAAAAACCTACTAACCAAGCTTCTTGAAATGGGATTGTTATGTGTATGATATAAAGTAATTGATATTAGAAGATTCGTTAGAATAGTTGGAAATTGGATGGTTTGGTATATATAAAATGCTCTAGGCGTGTTACTTGATAATTATTGCTTCTTGTGGACTTGGAAATACTTAGTTGTAATGGAAGAAACGGTATATGTAAGTTTTAGATACTTAGTTATAAATGGAAGAAATGGGATGTAAGTTTTAGTAACAAAAAACCTACTAACCAAGCTTCTTGAAATATGCTATAGTAAAATCTAATTGTGCTTGATGCCTTGATTGTATATTTTGCGCAGACCAGTTAGAAAGAAAAAAAAGACCTTACATGGGATCTATACTCGTATAGGTTTATATTATTTTGATATGCTGATTGATTGTGAGTCCGCATTGACAGACTTTTACTTCGTCTCTTAGCCGATTACCCATTAGACGGATAGATCTACGAATTTAGGTCTCTAGTCAGCGTATTATGGTGTGTATTAGTTTGATAGACACAGGTTACTTGATGCACAGGATATTGATCGAGATTATAGCGTATCGTTAACTGCCCATAAGTTGTCATTCGTCCTTGGGCAGAGTTTTAACAATAGGCATGGTAATGGATGAACCATGGAGTCATACAGATTGGACAGGATATAAACTCCTTGTCCCTTATGTTTTGTGTATATGCAACGACTTGTGTAAGTGACAAACTATTAGGTGGGGGAAATTTCAACCCATTTATGTAAGAGTGGGTCAATAACTTGAGATTATATTAGATCAGTTTGACCAAATGTGACTTGTACCCATCTGCCCATTTAGCCACCTATATTTGAGATTGAAGTTCTAATCTATTCATTCTGGTTAAGAATGATTTTGAGTTTGAAATTATGGGTGCATAACTGCAGATCCATATCTATCCTTCATAACCTTATAAATGTTAATTCAAAACCGATCCCACTCAACTCAAGCTTCAATGACTCATCAGAGCTATGTAAGCGATAATTTGAAAATAGCTGGATTTAATATAAGCTGGATTTGAAACTCGATAGTTTTTTTAACCTCAATATTTTGCATATTATACACGAGAGAAGTATAATATTTTGGCGCATTTAGGATGCATCATCATCTTTTTCGCCTTAAAATCCTTTCAGATATCAGTAGAGTAGTCCACTGTTTTAGATGACCAAACTGATGAATAAAGAAGAAAAACATAACTATGCAGATTGCATTGGTGAGAGTGAACTGGCAATCTATCATCGTTTTGTGCAGTCTGAGTATAATCTGACTAGCTCTTCTGCTTACTATTATAGGTCTTGTATGATTGTTGTGAAAGGGAGTGGCTTAGGAAATATATGCATGTGAGAATTTGCCAATTGCTTTTAACATGTCATAGTTTTGAATTCTCAATTTGGACCTTTGCATCTTGTGGAAATGTTGAAGTTTCTTATATGCCACTAGCCCACCAATTAGCATTGTGCGTATTTGAAATTCTTTCCATATTATTTTGACGATTTCTCGCAATTGAGTGACTTCCGCCTTTCTGGGTGGTGTGGGTGTGACGACAATGTTGCATTAAATGCAGCTGAATTCGAATTTGTGAAACCATATGGGGCTGTCTATTTGAAGCTCTCTACTTGACGCCTTTTCCTAAGCATTGAATGAGACCATCTAGGGTCATGTATGTGAAGTTTTTTTTAGTTGTATTCTTCTCCATTCATTCAGATTCTCGGTATAAGTATTGCGTTATTAAATTTAGTTTTCTTTGGTTTGGACGCCTCAATATGTTGCATGTTAGAGGACAAGAGACTGTAACATATCTTGTTTTTAGGACACAAAATTATGTTCTTTCCTTAATATTATTTGGGAATCTGCTTTGACATAGCGGTTTTATTGGGCCTTACTGATGATTAAAGAAGAAAAAGATAATTGGGCAGATTTCATTTTTGAGTCAAGTAGGTTGGGTAATGGGGCAGAAGTGTGGGTCAGGCAGGTTGTGTAATGGGTCGAAACTTTTTATTCTTCTTGATACTGATCGAAAAAAGGTGGCAGAATAGTCAAAGTATTTAATACAAATACTGTAAGTTAGGAGGTTTTATACACAAAAATACACTATGGCCTTTGGGTGATTTCATCCTGTTCTTCCTATTTGACCAATTTTTTTATAGCTAATTTTTACTTTATGTGTTTAACTCGTTAGAAATATATAAAAAAAACCCGAATAGGTCTAAGAAAATGGGTTGAAATTGCCATATTTAGGTGAAAGTGAGCAAGTGACAGTAACTTACAGTAACCAGTAATCGAAGTATAATCTGACTAGTTCTTCTGCTTACTGCTATAGGTTTTGCATCATCATTGTGACAGCGGGAGTGATCAAGGCAAATAGGCAATTATCTCGTATGAAAACTTTGCATGTTGCTTTTAATAAAGGAAAGTGCATCGAGTTTTGAACTCTAAACTTGAACCTTGCCGCTTGTGGGAAAACTGAAACTTTCTTATAGGCCACCACTTACTTTTGTCCTTAAGTTCAACTATTCCTGTAATTTTGACAATGCTGCAATGAATGCCATTGAGTATAAATTTATGAAGCCATAATGGTTTTTTTAATGGCTCTGTTTATTTGACGCCTTTTTACTAAGTTTTGGAGGCAAGACATGTTTATTCTCTATCCTTAGCTTTGACATGTTTCGATAAGATCTAATTTCTGTCGCTTTCTGGTACTATTCATAAGAAGATGTAATAGCGAGATCAACAAATCTTTCATCAGTCTTTGCTTTCTTGGTTGATCTCTGGGTTCCTTTGTGCTTTTCCTAAAGAGTTTCAACTAATTCCACTTTTGTTTTTCGGATTTTTACTAGACTTTGGACTTCCTCGGTGACAAGGGCTTTAACCACATTGCATCTCAGTTTCGTGTCTATTCATGTTTGGTCGGTATCTGATGTTTTCCATCAAGCAGTCTTGGTGTAAGTTCTTACTTGTCTGACTCGCTGATTTGCAAAAAGTTCGGTGGCGTTAAGAATCATTCATTGCATAATCCCAGTGTGTTTCCTGGAGGAACTGGAAATGAATGAAACTTTATGAATCACATGGATCTATGTTTTCTATAGTGTTATCTGCGGCATGTTATTGCTGGCCATTTATTTGCGGATGTCACTTGAAGTGGTGATTTGTTATTCAAAAAGTCATTCCGAATTATTTTTAATAAATGACGAAGTGTTCTAAAGGTGTACATGTCAACCGAGTTGAAAGTCACTTATTACATGTAGTATGTTATTCTAGTTTGCGACCTCCTTCATTAAATTAATCAAAGATTTCTTGTTGGAAATGTATTGTTTTTATGTAGTCGCACAATAGTTACGCGTACAAAAATTTAAAAAAGTGGACAAATTCTTTGCAGTCAACCTGGCCTTGCTATTATTGACACCTGAAAATGTGACAAAACATGAATAAAGTCTATGAACCAAATCTTTCCCTTCCATCCAAATCATTGCTATGGTTGCCACCTGACAACATGAATAAAGTTTAGCGGAGGTGCAATGGGGAAGACGCGCGGTGGTCACAAACTTCATTACAGGCAGCCTGAGAATCTCAATTTGTTCCCTTGTGATCAGTTTTCGTGTTGTTACATGCATGTATTAACAACATTTATCCATTTAAATGGGTCCAACCTATATAGTATATTATACTTTCGGAAACATAAAAAACACAAAACATAATGTCTTATTCGTAACAGTACACATCTCCACATGAATCATTGAACCTGAATTAAAACAAGGACCCATAGATCACAAGTTTGAATTAATCACGTAACAAATTGCATTCACGTGCTATTGAGTCACATAACTAACCTACAAGTGTATGATAAACATCAAAATCAATTCATTTCGTACGTGCTCTTAGTCCATTTAAACATCATGTGTTAGTAAATATGTGCCACCTAGCATAGACCCTCTTTGCTGATTCATGTATTATGATTTATGATGAGTCGATAATAATTCATCTTTATGATTGATATGTAACGATAATAATAGATACCAGATGTTATATGATACCATATAATTAAGAATATTGTAATGGAAATCGAGCATTTACAAAAAGTGTGAAGGATTTAGAACTTGATTCATCTAGTTTGTGAAACCAGCCAAATGAAATAAGTCTAGTCTGAATATTTAAATAGTCTTCAAAGTTTACATGTTCAAGTCAAGTCCATTTTTTGCATGCCTCGTATATGTGGTTTCTCACGTAACATTTTTCATATTCAAGTATACAAATGTTAGTATGTTACTCATACGAAGAATAAAGTAACCCACTGATGTTATGGTTCACGTCTGCCGGTTTCACGGCCCACATAAGAAAAGGTAAATCGTGTAAGGGAATTGATTTGCACACTCATTTTTTCGATTGGGATATTTCATTGTGTGCATTATATAGTTGTACATTATTTATAATGTGTTTTATCTACGTGTACAGTGAGTGTCATAATCAAAATAAAAAATGTGCAAATCACCTCAAATTAGAGGAATATAGAAACATGATTTTAGCCCAAAAACTTCACTTTACGCTGCATGCCATTATCAGTGAGCTACCATCAAACTTATTCCTATGCTACTTACATCTTCCACCTCTAGAAAAGAAGAAAAAAAAAATCACTTCTATAGGTATAGGGTAGTTTACACTATAGTTTATATAGATCAAAACTTAGGCTACCCACAAGAGTGACTTACATTTATTTTGTCATTTTACTTTTCTTTCTCTGACGACTTACATGCGACCTTTTAAGCACAGTAAGACGACTTACATTATAAAAAACATACCATACAAAAATGCATTTTAATTAATAAAACACACACAACACAAACACGTAATCAGTCGAGTTCCCGACCTATATCTCTAAAATGAACTCAACGAGCCACAAAAACCCACTTCTCCACAATGGTAAACCCACATGATCGACCAACCATTGTAGGTGGCCTTAAGTATCATATATTTATCTTATGAACGAAATTATTAATTTTCTCGAAGAAAACTGTATATATGCTTCTCTTTATAGTGTAGAAGGATCAATAACTACAAACTAATAAGATAAAGTATAATTTAGTTAGCAAAACAATTATTTTGAGTTACTCATTAATAGTGTAATGCTTTTAGAACATAAAGATGAAAAGAAACTAAAGTACAAAAGAAACAAAGAAGAAAGAAAAAGGAAAATAAATATTATTTGAAATGTGATCTAAATCCAAAGTTGAATAAAGACGATGGGAGCTCTCTTCCACGAGTGCCACGAGGCCACCGTCAAATAATCATATTCCCCGACCCACATAATAATTTTCGGACATTTTTTTCTTAAATAAATTTATAATAAAGGTCAAATACCGAGTATCATTATGTTCTGATTAATTATGCTTGCATAAAAATAGTTTCAGCTGCTACAAATTTATGAGTTGTCGCACTTGTGTACACTATACACCTCTCTAACTTGGTCAATCAATTCATCAATATAATAAAACATTAAACTAATGTAATTAACATAATGTTGTCTTTGTCATATTTTAATGTTTAATCATTAGAGCACCAGGTGAGTTATAAATGCGTGTTATAGCAAAAAGTGTTATACTTTTAATTTTTTTCTTTATAATTTAAAATCTATAACTTAACCTAAAAACATGTTTTTTTTTCATCACTCAAGTTATAAAATACATCCGAACGAATCACCCAAAGGCCTCTTGGCCAAGTGGTATGTGAGTGACCCATCAACATAAAAAGGTTGTGAGTTCAAGTCTCTTTGGAGACATTTAAGATAAAATTTGTGAGATATGTGGTGTGGCTCTAATAATTTGCCGTTCTAAAAAAAGAAAAAAAAAACCATAACTTAGCCGGTAATCTTGGCATCAACCCTTATCACTCAAGGAGGTGTGGTGTCAAACCATAAACCATATGACTTGTGCACACCAAGTGTTCTTATACCGAGTGTAACAAGATATATGATCACGCGTCAACCACTGTTACAGCACCTTTGCATCACGTGTGATCACTAGAAAATTTGGGTAGCTTTGTGGTTTGCACTATCAAACGAGTTGCTTTTTGTAATTTTATTGTGAGTTTGTTTGTTGAGATGTATGCAAATGGTAACAAATAAATATAAGGGCAAATGGTCTAAAAAAGTATCGAAGTTGTCACGTTTTCCTTTTGTAAGCATCCATGTTTTAATTTTCCTAAAGAATTCAAATCTTTTGCTAATCTTCCTATTGTATCACTATCACGGAATTAATTTGGCGTAGCACTATATTTAACCACTTCTTCCCGTTATCCTTTTTAAATTTCCCGTTTTACACATTGGGGGTCCGTTTTGCCATTAAACAAAGTACCAGGTTTGTAACTTTTACACACTGTCCCTAATTCATAACATAAAAAACATGATCCATAATTCATTCATAACACAAAAAACACACAATCCCTAATTCTACATGAGCCATAATTCAAACAATCATTAATTAACACAATCCACAATCACAGATTCTACACGAACCCTAATTTATGTCATCAGGTATGTCACAATTTCTTACTCTGTCTACTTGTTCTTTTATAATTCGTTGGTTAATCGTTGATTTATTTTCATAAATCCTACTTTTTTTTCAATAATCTAACATAATGATACCTGGGACCGACCTGCATTGTTTTGATGTTCATAATGATGGTTATTTCGCCCATTTACCTCTAAGGTATGCTGATGGTGGCATCCTTAATATGTCTGTTTCAAGGAGCCTTACGAAAAGTTTGCTGAATTTGTGGAAGAAAATTGTGGAAACTACTTTCAAGGTTTGTATTACCAAGTACCAAATATAGACTTGGGAAGGGGTTTAGTTAGGGTTACTAACAATAGGGAGTTATCTTACATGTTTGATGTTGAAGAGACATTTAGTAGGCTTAATCTTTATCTAAATCACTTAGATATGAATCTTTTAGAGTATTTAAGTCAAGCTATTACAACTGAGATGGATGCTGATGTTTCTAAGATAATAGGCTCTCATAAAAAGAGGTATTGCAATGACTTTTTCATGGATGAGATGGTTGATTGAGCTGAGATGGAGGTTGAACAAAATGGTGGGTCTTCTCAACATCCACAACAAGCACACAAGGGCAAAGATGTTGTTGGGAATTATACATTCCTGACTTAGTACCGTTAGTTATATTAGTTAGTACCGCTAGTTGTAATTTGTACTGACAGTACAAAATGTTAGTACTGATCAGATAGTTAGTACCGTTAGTATAAAAATAGTTAGTACCGTTTATGAGATATGCATGAGATATCTTAGGAAAGGATATGCATGATCTTTGTACGCGTTTTGTAAAGCCCATTAGGGTTTCCTTAGTCTATAAAAGGAACCCTAGGCATAGTTAGTAGATATAGTTCTACACAGATCAATAGAGATCGATTAGCAATCTTAGTCTTTGTAATCTGTAACCTAGTCAGATTCAAGTTATTATAAGAGTGTGAGTTTGATAAGATCTCTTGTGTTTTCCTATTATTGTTCTTCTTAGCATTATTGATTAGTTTTCCACATAATCAATAGTGTTTAGTCATTGTTTCACCATTGTTGCTTTAGATTTATCTAGAGTAACAAATTCTTTACAAGCTAAAGGTTAAAGATCCATTCAGTAAGGGATCCAATAAGTGGTATCAAAGCTTGTGTGGAAACACTGAATAAGAAGAACTCAATTGTAAGATGGCAGAACAAGACACTCCTCCACCCACTATCACAGCAATGAAAATCCCTATCATCAAGAAGGGAGAATATGATATTTGGAGCATGAGAATGCGTCAATATATCTGTCACACAGATCACAACTTATGGGACATAATTGTCAATGGAGATCTCCAAGAAGAATCTGCACCAACAGGAGATCAATCTGATCCTTCTGCTCCTCCTGTTCCTAAAACTGCAAAATAACTAGCTGCCAAAAGGAATCAGAAAAGAGTCAAGAGCATCTTGCTTTTAGCAATACCTGATGAATATCTCCTTAAGTTTCATAATGTTTCAGATGCTAAATCTCTCTGGGAGGCAATCAAATCAAGGTTTGAAGGAAATGAAGAATCCAAAAAGATGCAGAAGAATGTTCTAAAACATCAGTTTGAAAACTTTACCACTGCATCAAATGAAAGTCTGGACAAGGCTTATGATAGGTTTCAAAAACTCATAAGTCAGTTGGAGGTTCATGGTGCTCCAATATCAAAGGAAGATATCAACCAGAAGTTCCTAAGAAGTCTTCCTCCTTCATAGAATCAAATTGCTCTAATCATGAGAAATATGCCAGACAACAACCTTAGGGTCTATGAAGATGAGACGAAAAGGTCTTCAAGTTCCACTTCTACTTCTCAAAACTTAGCATTTCTTTCCTCTGAGAACACTAACAGTACTAATGAAGTTAGTACTTCCAGTGGAGATTTTAGGGTTAGTACTGCTGGAGGAATTAGTCAAGTTTCAACTACCCCATGTTCTCATGATGTAGCGTGCTCTTTCTTTGCACAACCAACAACCAGTCCTCAACTTGAAAATAAGGATTTTCAGCAGATTGATGAAGATGACTTGGAAGAATTGGATCTTAGATGGCAGGTGGCTATGTTGACTGTCAGAGTGAAGAAATTCATTCAGAAGACAGGAAGGAACTTGGATTTCAAAGAAAAACGACATGTTTCTCTTGATAAGTCAAAAATTGAGTGCTACAACTGTCACAAAAAAGGGCACTTTGCTAGGGAATGCAGATCTAGAAGGAATCAAGGGAGAAGATCTTATGGTGACAATAGCAGGAGCAATGCACCAACAAATGAATCTTCATCACAGGCACTGGTGGCTCAAGATGGTCTAGGAGGCTATGACTGGAGTAATGATTTTGAAGTAGAACCAGTCAACTATGCTTTAATGGTAATCTCTTCTTTAAGCTCATCAAGTTCTTCTGACACTAAGGTACAAAAATGTTCTAAACAATGTCTTGAATCTTTTAAAACTCTTCAAAAGAATTATGATAGTGAAAGAGAAAAACATAGCAGAGCAAGACTAGAAATTCAGGGTTATGAGTTAGCCTTAGAGTCACTAGAATCTAGGATACTTGTACATGAAAAGAATGAACTGGCTTGGGGTGAAAAATATGAGTTTCAAAACTATGAGCTTAAATGCAGAGAAATAAAAATTAACAACCTTAACCTGGAATTAGAGAAAGTTGTTAAGGAAAGAAATGAGTTAAAAATAAAGATAGAAAAATGGGAAGAATCGTCCAAGAATCTTGATGAATTACTAAACAGTCAAATGAGTGCTAGAGATAAAACTGGTTTAGGATATGGCACACAATTGAATGAAATGAGTAACAATTCTGAAACTGATAGTGAGATTAGTTTGAGTGTTTTTTATGTCAGATCAAGTGATGACGAGAACACACCAACAAATGATAGGTTCTCTAAAGAAGATGGGTTTCGTGTTGTTCCCCCTCCTATAACAGGGAACTTCCTAACCCCAAGAGCTGACATATCATTTGCAGGTTTAGATGAATATGCCATTAGAAAGAAAATAATTAAGTAAAAATAACTGATCTTAATACTAAAACAAGTAAGACTGTAGGTAAAACAAATGAAGCAAATACTCAAAAACCTAAGATAGTCTATGAATCAGTTATCATTGAGGATTGGAACTCAGATGATGAGGATGATATGTCTGAAGTGCAAACAGTTAGTCCTGTTAAGACTAATGAGACTCAAACAGTTAAAACTAGAGCTGATAAAATTGGTCAAACTTCTCAGAAACAAGGAATTGGATTTAAGAAAATAAAAGCCTGCTTTGTCTGTAAAAGTACTGACCATTTGATCAAAAATTATAATTTTCATGACAAACAGAGTCAAGAATCTAAGCTGAAAACTGTGGTCAACTCTGGTCCAAGGGTGGACAAACTAGTATGGGATAATACCAAAAGGGTTAATCATCAACATTTTTCAAAATACCCTTATCTAAGAAAGAATTTTGTCCCATCAGGGGTACTAACAAGAACAGGTTTGATTACTCCTGTTAAGTAAAATGAGAAAAGGGCAGTTCACACAGTTAGTACTGCTAGGCCTGTTAGTACTGTTAGACCATTTGCCCCAAAAATAGCACAAACTGGTGGTGCTATTAGACAAATTTACCCAAGAATGGACAATGTAAGACCAAGAGGCTCATATTCACCTATCAAGAGGTCTTACTATACAAAACCAGCTTTTAGACCCAAAGACTTAAAACAAGATGTTAAAACTTTTGAGGTTCAAAATATGACTACTGCTGGGACAAGAGCAGTAGTTAATACCAGTAAGGGTAAGATGGATACTGACCTTAAAAAGTCAAGGTGGGTTTGGAGGCCTAAGGGAAATTACTTGGATCATGTGTCCAAAGACAGTGGATCATTCATGCTCAAGAAGGTTGAGTATGTTGACCCAAAAGGGATTTCCAAGTCTGTAATGGCTTGGATCCCTAAGAGATACTAATTCTCTTACTTTTTGTGTAGGGCAATCCAGAGATCTTGTTACAGGATCATGCAGTGGTGGTTAGCATTGGGATGTTAAATTTGTAACCATAATTAAGGGGAGGCAAGATATTTGTTGTACAGGTTGTAGATGAATTCCAAGAATAGGAGATAGCTATGATACTCATTTGGGGTTCACTATACTCTTTGGCATAAGGATTCAAGGTTAGATGTGGTACTAAGCTTAGTTCATATTGCTGCAGAAACTTTGTACTGCTAGTACCAGAATTAATACCGTTAGGCTTACTTAGTACTGCTCGAAGATATTTACAGATGATTATGGTGTTTGATTTAAGTGCAAAGCTAGTTTTTTAGGGTTCTTCATATGGAACTAAGTTAGTTAGTGCTGCTAGTTTTGGTTAATTTTGGTAACCAAAAAGTTAGTACCGCCAGGCTTAAAGTTGGTACTGTTGGGCAAAGATTAAACCGCTAAATAGCCGTTGGAGAAAATACCGCTAGGGGTCTAAAGTGTAAATTTCACCATTTCTTTGATCTTGGGTTTGCTCAACCTATATAAACCCATCTCAATTGCACACTTTCTTCACCTAATTTCTCGTAATCGCTCTCGTTTAACAACCCTAATCTTTTCATCACCGACAACCATCAATTCATCAACTATGGCATCTCTTGAATCCTGTCCTAAGCACAACATGGTCGCCTTCTTAGAAAAGACTGGTGGGAATGCTGAATTTCATGAGATCATAGACTTCCTTACATGCAGCTCAATTCACTATGCTCTCAATGTAAGTCCTGTTGT
>BQNB010021714.1:46046-63907 GCA_026074375.1 Tanacetum coccineum | reverse complement strand
TTTGTTATCTCGTCAAATCTCCAACTTTTAGTGTTGGTTTTCGTAAAATTTAGAGGGTTTTGCTGCAGTTTGCTAAAGGGTTAATTGCCTAAAAATGTATTATACTTGCCACTTTTTGTCATTGTATGTAGACAACTATTTTTTTTGCCATTGTGTCGCTCAACTTTTGAATTCGTGCTATTGTGTGTATTCTGCGACTATTTATGCATGTAAAATGACCATTTTACCCTTCAAATTTTGAAAAAAAGTGAGGGTAAAATGGTCACAAAATACACACAATAGCACGAATTTAAAAGTTGAATGACACAATGGCAAAAAAATAATTGTCTACATACAATGACAAAAAATGGCAAGTATAGTACATTTTTAAGCAATTAACCCTACATTAATCCACAACCGGTTTTGATACTTTTTAAGTACTGAGTTTTTGTAAAATATCATCCATAAAGTATCCATATGTGATTTGATACTTTTGTCTAAGGCTATCAATTTGTCAACCATATGAAACGTTAATAGTTGATGTCAGATAGGAGATGTCTTGAACATGTATCTAGTTAAAAATTCATATTACTTTATTTTGTGTAGATTTGTTATCTAGTTGTTGGGTATGTTTATATTTACTTTTCTTAAATAGTTATGTAGTTGTTTGTCTTGCTTTATGTTTAAGAGAAATGGAGTTTTAAATTTTCTTTAAGTATCCAACTTGGTGATGCGTTAAGAAATCAGACTCTTCGATCCACATTTTAAATGCAGATAAATTTTTCTAAAGCCCTTTGTACATGGTGAACAAAAAATGGTAACACATAATATCGTCTTTCACGTTGTATGGGGGAGGTTGAGATGTAGACAGTCAAACCTATATCTAAGGTAGAGATGCTGCTTCCGATTCTACCAAAGTTACGCAAGAAGTGAGGATCGAAGTCTTGACCCCTGTCTCAAAAAAAAAGATGATAACCACATGATCCAACCTTGTTTTTTTACATAGTGAACCCAAGTAAACAAATATGTGAAGCTTTTAGAAGGGAACAATAGCCATTCAGCATATACAAAATAAACTTTAAATCAGTAGTTAATCAGTTAACCCACATTTACTAACCTTGTAACATCAAACACAAAAGTAGGATAAAAACCCTCTTCTAACTATGGGCGATTTTGGCGACTTCTTTCCCTACCCCTAATCTGGTTCGATCTTCTTTGTTTATGCTAGATCCCTGGCTTTATAACGTTTTTATTACTGTTCAATCTTCGATTGACAGTCAATAGAATGCTTATATGGTCATGGTTTCTGGTTGAATTTTAAGGTTGCGACGGTTTAGGATTAGGGTTATTAGGGTTTCGTCTTTCTCCTTGCTAGGGTTTCGTTTATTTGTGTTCTTGTTTTGGCTACTGTAATTCATTCTTTAGTTATCTAAAGGTTTTGATTGGAGATTGACGAAGATCTCTTGCTGCTAGGTTGTCATTTTTACTTGTCTGCTGTGTTTTAGGGTTTTTGTGGGTTTTTTGTGTTTTGATTCGGTTACTATGAGTGAACAACTGTCTCGAAAGGTTGCTCAAAAGATTAACAAGATGACTGGTAAGGTTGATGCTTCGACGTTTGGACCTGCTGGTCACGTTGGGGATGAGAACGGTTCAAGCATGGGCGGTGATACCCATGTTAGGGTTTCGGATAACACAAACCCAAAGGATAGAGAATACCCGAGTATTGTTAGTGTTCATGATAATGATTCAAGGTTTTTTAATTATGCTAGAATTATGTTCCTAGTAGCAGGCCTAATGTTGCTACTTCAAGTCACTTTTTAGAAGCAATTAATTCTGATTGTATGAGATATGCATCTAATGCTACGACCAACATGCATAAGTCGCCTAATGTGGAAGAGGTTTCTGAATTTAATGATTCAGAAATTCTAATACATAATATTGATGATGTTGCTAATTTTTTTGGTGTGTCCCTTAAGTCTTTCAAGGAAATTGATGATTTTACTAAAGAGTTTGAAACGTGTAATAATCAGTTGTGGTTAAATCAGACTACGAAAACACATAGTGGGATTTTGGAAATTATTTGTGATAGATGGGACACTCTTTTGAAGTTGCAAGAGATACCCAAACTGTTGATGATAACCATGGTATGGTTTCGTCTAGTGTACACGAGTTAAGGGTTAATGGTGCAGGTAATGATTACGCGAATTCGATTGCTAATATTAATAATGAGTTTTCTAGTAAGATGGAAACTCTTGCTGGTTATGGTACTACTCTGCCCGATATGGTTTCACCTAGCGACCCTGTTGTCCGGTCTGGGGATATCAATACTAAGCCAAAATCTTATGCTGGAGCTGCGGGTGCAAGTGCTAAGGACCAACCAACAGTTTCTAACTTTTGGCCTTTGGTGGCTCATCCAGTATTTGATGGTGATAACATTTCTGTTTCCCGTACAGTTGTCGAAAAGGTTAGTATACGTTTTGAATACACTTTATACAATTACTTTAATGGAAAAAGAATGGCGTTTTCGGTTGTTGAATATTATGTAAGGAACAACTGGGCGAAACATGGTCTGACAAGGATCATGATGAATAACAAATGTTTCTTTTCCTTTAAATTTAATTCGCGGGCTGGTCTAGAAGCTGTTTTAGAGGGTGGTCATTGGTTGATACGTAAGTCTCCGATCATTCTTAAGAACTGGTCGATGGATACCAGATTGCTTAAAGAAGAATTGATTCGTATTCCGATATGGGTTAAATTACATGATGTCCCTATTCAGGTCTTTAAAGAGGATGGCATTAGCTTAATTGCTACGTTTATTGGCAAACCTATTATGCTTGATTCATACACAAGTTCTATGTGTAATGATTCGTGAGGTATGAGTAGTTTTGCTAGGTGCTTAATTGAGGTTAATTCAGATTCTGATCTCGTGGAGGTTGTTACTATTGGTGTTCCTTCACTTACCGGGGATGATTTCACTAAAGAAACAATCCGTGTTGAGTATGAATGGAAGCCACCAAGGTGTGATTTATGTAAGATATTTAGTCATGTTCATGACCATTGCCCTAATAAGGTGGTGAGTCCTCCTATTGTTACTAATTCAAATGTTGTTACTCCTATTGTTGAGAAAACTAATGATGGTTTCCAAATGGTGGGTAAAAAGAAGAAGAGAAATTGTAAATCCTAGTCTACTAATGGTGGTCAGTTTGCTGGTCATTCGGTCAAACAAAATGTAAGATATGAGCCTAAGGCGACTACAAGCGTACCAAAGAAGGGAGCGACTAATGTGGGTAATTCATTTAAGCCGTCTTCTACGTTGAAGACTACGGGTACTTCTTCTAAGAATGATAATAACATCACGTCTAATTCTTATTCAGCCTTGATTGATGAAGAAGAAGATGTGAAAAATGTGTATGAAGAATCTGCTAACTTATTCCAAAATACAAAAACCAGTGGAAGTTCATATTTCACGGCTGCTGTTGGTTAGCTTTTCAGTTGCGTCATTTGTTCTAGTTACATTTAGTTGTCTCTAAAATTGTAAGTGTTTATGGCATGTCATAAGCACTAGTTTTAAGTGTTTATCAAGCTTTTAGCTTGAGGTTAATGTGATACTTCAGCTACATTCCATTTGTACTTAACAGTTTTTTTGGATAATATATTTACCGGGGCAACCGTTTACTAAAAAAAAGTAAACAAATATGTTAATTTAATTAAAATATACAACTCAATATATTAAACCAGTAAACTACAGATTTTAATACGTTAAAATATACAACTCCTAACATGTCAAAGTAATCTTTAACATATGAAACCGATATAAAATGTCGGCGTATTACGATGATACGAGACTTATTTTAATACATTAGAATGCAAGTTTACAACAAACCAAACATATATATAATAAATGTTAAAAATCATTCGTCAGTTGTCACCATCAAAGAACCAAAGAGGAGCTTTCCCTTTGAACTTATTCGCCCCTGCGAATCTCGCGAATCCTTGCACATTGTCACTTTCATTCATCGTCAGTGGTGAGTACGGTCTGTTTAAAGCATTCCAACTCGGTGCCGCCGGTTGATGACAACTATAGGAATTTGTACCTCCCAGAGACATATTAGCCCTCGCCATATCACCAATAGATGGTGCTTGATGACGACTAACATCTCCTACCTCATCGCTTAAGTTCCCATATTGAGTATAAGAGCTCCATTGTCCACGACCAATATCACTGAAAGACGGAGGTCGTCTGTAGATATTGCGAGCATGCTGTATTTTGCCAAAAAAAACCGGAAGAAAAGAAAACGAATATTAACAAAAAAGAAATAGGTGGCCTAGTATGACGAATTCTCAGTTTCATATTAAACTTTAGTACTATAATAATACTCGTGAATGATTATAAGTCAATGGTATATGCACGTATGCTACCAGATTTCTTAAGTGAAACTAACTTTTCTCAATTTCAGCATGAAAGAGCAAATTGACGCATCAAAGAGAAGAAAGAGACATATGTTGATAACTAGATATATACATACGTTGTTTCGGTCCACGCAAGTTTGGACAGGTTTATGTAACTACTTACGCCAATCATACTATATTGCTACCATGTTCAATCTATATTCAAATAAACATCAATCTAGATGGTGGTTAAGAACATGCAGGTTGATGTTGATGGGAAGGGGTGTGATTGAGTCAAGCCGAGCTTGAGCTCGACAGGGCTCGAGCTCGGCTAAAACATTATTGGGTAGGCTCGAGCTCGACAAGCTTTAATCATCCAAGCTTGAACTTGGCTCGAGTAAGATTCTGTTGGAAAATATGGTATAACAAATATGAGTTTTGCTAACTTTGGACAACATTTAATATATGTAGATGTTATATATAATAATAGATGTTTGGGGACCCGGCTGAATTTCAGCAACTATCTTTGGCTTGTTGACCAAGATAGGGTTTGCCTATATACATGACCATTCTCATTCATTTTTTGGCAGTCAGAAAACGAACTCCAAATAGCCATACGCAGCAGCTTTGAGCGGCCATTCCAGCAGTTATCATCGATCTTAAACCTCGATCCTTTCCGTAATCTTTCAGGTCAGATTGTCTAGTCCGGCTGTACAACAGCTTTGGACGTTGTACCCTGGGAAACAGACGGCGAATCTGTTTTAAGGGAATCGTGTTAAACACGAGCCTCGTTCTTTTACTGCTTATGTTGTCTGTTTTTCTTTACGTTCATTTACTAGTTAATTATTCGATCTATGCTAATAAAAGTGTGCAGGTTTCCCAACAGTCTTAAAACAGATTCTGTTTACACAGAATTAAAACGCTTTTATTATTCGATATAATATTGTTAACAAGTTTTCGTATAAACGGTTTCTGTCGAAACCTAGATAGAGTTTCGTTGGAAATCAGTCTCACAAAACAGATTTAATTGCAGTTTTTTAGATCGTTAATAATTTTTGAATCAGTTTGCGTATTTAAACCAAGCTTTGATTTAATATTAAACTGATATTATTTTCACTGAAACCAAGACTGAGTTTCGGTCAAACAGATCCGGTACAAGCAGATACCGAGTGATTACTGTTTGTCTAACGGTTTGTGTGTAATCTTTCAGGATGACTAACACTCAAACTCCTCCTCCTGCGACTACTGTTGTGATCCCAACCGGTGCGCCGGCTACCAACACAGTGGCTAATCATGCAGAAAGACCAGAAAAGTTCAATGGTCAGAACTTTAAGAGGTGGCAACAGAAGATGTTCTTCTATCTCACCACCTTGGGTCTTGCACGGTTCTTGAAGAAACTTGTGCTCAGATCGGAACCTCTGCGAAGGTCAATCCTCTAATGCACAAGCTGTGCAAGCTGTGGAAGCATGGAAACATTCAGACTTCTTGTGCCACAATTATGTTCTGAATGGTTTGATAGATCCTCTGTATAACGTGTACTGCAAGACCACGACTGCCAAAGAATTATGGGAGTCGTTGGAACGCAAATACAAAACAGAGGATGCGGGTACAAATGTTCGTGTAGCTCGGTTTTTTGATTACAAGATGGTTGATTCAAAGAACGTGATAAGTCAGGTTCAAGACCTGCAGGTTCTGCTACACGACATTCATGCTGAAGGAATGACCTTGAGTGAAACTTTTCAAGTGGCTGCTATAATTGAAAAGTTACCTCCAAGCTGGGTAGAATTCAAAAACTACTTGAAGCATAAGCGAAAGGCGATGAGTGTTGAAGACTTGGTAATTTTCGGTAGTTCGTCTTCGTATAAAGAGGAACAAGCTGGCTCTCAAGTAGACACTTATACACCTGATTCTGCCAAGGCTAATATGGTTGAGCATGCTGGGTCATCTTCTAGGTTTAATTCCAAGGGAAATAAGAAAGACAAAAAGAAGAATGACAAGAAGGCAAAGGGAAAGTCATGACGTACCTGCTCCCAATGCTGGGATTGTGAAATGGAAGTTCCAGGGGACTTGCTACAAACTGTGACCAACATGGGCCACCTTGTTGCTAATTGCAAGATGCCGAGGCGGGGGGTGAATCCACGTCAGGCAAATATGGTGGAAAGAATGGGACATGATTGCGATGGGGTCTGACGTGTGTGCTGATCTCTGAGGTTAAACCTGTTGGTAATAACAACAGTGGTTGGAGTGGATGATACTGGGGCAATGTCTTGGTGTGCCTGATAAGAGTATGTTTCACTCTTTCAGAGCGGTTGACAATGGACAGAAGCTGTATATGGGCAACTCTGCAACTGCTGATATCAAGGGCGAAGGAGATGTTATTTTGAAGATGACATCTGAGAAAGAGCTCAAGTTGACTAATGTCTTGTATGTTCTGGAGATTCGCAAGAATCTTGTGTCCGGTTGGCTTGTTAACAGTTTGGTTTTCGTTTAGTCTTGAGTCTGATTAAGTTGTTTTGTCTAAGAATCAATTGTAAGTTGGTAAGGGTTATGTGGTGGAATGCTATGTTTAAGCTCAATGTAATGGTTGTCAAGAATGAAATCAATAAAATGAACTCTTCTGCTTACTTGATTGAGTCTTCTAATGTGTGGCATGGTCGTCTTGGACATGTAAATTTTAATTCGATGCGTCGTTTGATTAAATTTAATAGCATACCAAACTTTCATATTGATTTCTAAATACAAATGTGGAAACTGGTGTTGAGCCAAATCTTACAAGAACTTCTTATCAATCGGTTAACGCGAACAACCGAACCACTTGTATGATACACACAGACATATGTGATTTGATAATCACTACCACGAAGGTGGCATAAGTACTTTATCACGTTTATGATGATTGATAACAAGTATTGCTATGTTTACTTGTTGAATAAAGATGAAGCTATTGATCAAGTTTGTTCTATACAAATGACCGAAGTTGAGAATCAACTTGGTAAGAAAATCAAGGTTGTACGAAGTGATAGAGGAGGTGAATACGTGGCTCCATTCGCCGAGCTTTGTGCGAAACATGGAATTAGACACGAGTTCACTGCTCCCTATTCACCTCAGCAAAACGGGTTTGCCGAGGAAGAACCGTACCTTGAAAGAAATGGTTACTGCCATGTTGATTAGTTCTGGTATGAGTCAGGACATGTGGGGGGAAGCCATTCTGACGGCTACTTATCTTTTAAATAAGATACCTCGTAAAGAAAAGGAAGAGACTCCTTATGAATTATGGATGGGAAGAAAACCATCATATCAATACTTACGAGTGTGGGGTTGTTTAGCCAAGGTAGCTGTGCCAACTCCCAAGGCCCAAAAGATTGGACCTAAATCTGTGGATTGTATATTCATTGGATATGCTAAGAAAAGCACTGCTTATCGTTTCATTGTACATGAATCGAAAAATCCAGATATCCAAAAGAATACAGTAATGGAATCAAGGAATGCTTCTTTCTTTGAACACATATTTCCTTGTTTATCAAAAGAAACTGGAAGCTCAGCCAGATTAGATAATAAAGTTGTCCAAGATAAGAGAAAACAAGATGATAATGATCTCCCAGATGAGAGACAAGATCAAATCGAGGAAAAAGAAGTTGAACCAAGAAGAAGCAAAAAGGCAAGAAACGAGAAATCGTTTGGACCTGATTTTGTTTCTTTTATGGTAGAAAATGAACCCACGTCTTACCGAGAAGCAGTAACTTCCTCGAAAGGGCAACAATGGAGAGAAGCCATCAAAAGTGAAATAGAGTCTATTTTATAAAACCATACGTAGGAGCTCGTGGATTTACCTCCTGGTTGTAAACCACTAGGCTATAAATGGATCTTCAATAAGAAGATGAAAGCTGATGGCACCATTGACAAATATAAAGCAAGGTTGGTAATCAAAGGATATAGACAACGTGAAGGTCTAAACGACTTTGATACTTATTCGTCCGTTACGCGAATAACCTCGATTAGAATGATACTTGCTATTGCCGCATTACAAAATTTAGAATTTCACCAAATGGATGTTAAAATGGCATTTCTAAACGGAGATTTAGAAGAAGAAATATATATGAACCAACCTGAGGGTTTCATAGCTCCTGGACAAAAGGGCAAGGTTTGTAGACTTGTTAAGTCATTATATGGCTTAAAGCAAGCTCCCAAATAGTGGCATCAAAAATTTGACCACACTATGTTAGAGAGTGGATTCAAAATTAATGAATGCGACAAGTGTGTTTATGTGAAGGACACAAGTAGTGGATATGTAATTTTATGTTGTATGTCGATGATATGCTTATCGTTGGCAGCAACGACAAGATGATCAAATCTACTAAAGCCATGTTAAAATCAAAATTTGACATGAAGGATATGGGTTTGGCTGATGTGATCTTTGGAATAAAGATCATACGAACTCAGAACGGACTTGTGTTAAGTCAAGCACATTACGTGGACAAAATTCTTAATACTCATAATGCGGAGGATTCCGACCAAGCTAGAACTCCAATTGACACCAGTATGCATCTATCTAAAAATAGAGGCTTAGGTGTTGTCCAATTAGAGTATTCAAGGATTATTGGCATGTTAATGTACTTGATGACAGGTACCCGACCTGACTTAGCATATGCAGTTAGTAGGCTAAGTAGGTATACTAGTAATCCAAGTTATGCACATTGGAAAGCTATAACGAGGGTACTTCATTATTTGAGATACAGTCGCGATTATGGACTGCATTATGACAGACATCCTGCTGTTATCGAAGGATACAGTGATGCAAATTGGATATCTGACATAAAGGATTCTAGATCGACTAGTGGATATGTGTTTACACTAGGAGGGGCCGCTATATCTTGGAAGTCTTCCAAGCAAACTGTTATAGCTAAGTCCACGATGGAATCAGAATTTATCGCGCTAGATAAATGCGGAGAAGAGGCGGAATGGCTACGTCAATTCGTAGAGGACATACCAAGGTGGCCTAAACCGGTAACGGCCATTAGTATACATTGTGATAGTCAATCGGCAATTGGCAGAGCTCAAAGCACAATGTATAATGGAAGTCCAGACATATCCGTCGTCGACATAACTCGATACGACAACTACTCTCAACTGGAGTTATCTCAATTGACTATGTGGCGTCAAAGGATAACATCGCGGATCCGTTTACAAAAGGCTTAAGCAGAGAGTTAGTTAGTAAGTCGTCTAAAGGAATGGGACTAAAGCCCTTGAAGGAATGAGTTTCTATGAAGGAAAACCTAACCTAGTTGACTGGAGATCCCAAGATCTAGGTTCAATAGGACAACCTAATCATAGAAATGTGGGGGAAGTCACGTCAATGTGGGGGAGTTACTTATCTTGTAACCTCCTAGCCCATTCCTATAACAATGTGACTTGTTGAGAGGTCAAACATATGGCTTTAATGGTTCAGGATGAAATCATAAAGCATAAAGATTCAAGATGAAATCTGAAAGTATATGTTTCTAATGATTCAAGATGAAATCACCTATGTGAGAGAGAAGTGGGGTCGCTTCGAAGGGAATTGTGGGGGCGCAATTCCTAAGAGCTCTTGCAGAACCAGGCTAGTGCTCATGACCATGACGGGCACGACTATGAGGACTTGACAAGGTCAGGGAGAGTCCTGTGTGAGTATGTATTGTCGTCTACATAAACGGGTGTTGAGTTCAAGGACATCGCGTCTACTCAGACCTAGGAGACTAAGTGCATCTCACAAGGGAAGGTTCAAAGGGTCACACCTACCTATCCTATGCAGGACTTAACCGCAGAAATTTTGCCGAAATTTTCGGGTGTTTTTGACCGATCTCCATTCATGTGGGGGATTGTTGGAAAAATATGGTTTTGCAAAGTGAGGATTTGCAAACTTTGGACACTATTTAATATATGTAGATGTTAGATATCTTTATATTAGATTGGGGCTTTGCGTTCTCCTCCAAGAGAGCTTCGCAAACGAGCTTAAGATGTCCAAAGTGGAGTTAAGATGAGAGATATCGTGTCTCAAAGTGAGGCTCGTGGGGAACACAAATCTGGGAAACAAGAAAACTATCCTCACACGCCAAAGTGTGAAGTGGGAATGGGTTTATAAAGAACCTTTTGTAGTGACCTCTAAATTCCTTTGTGGGGTTTATGCTCCCACGCCTACGCGCGGGGTGGGGGGTGCAAAAAATGGGTTTCTGGGCCAAGATGGGTTCGGTTCCACTGAACTCATGCGAGCCCGCGCGACCTGCGGACACGAATACAGCTCCGATGGTTCATCTACGCACCTATCTTTTTGCTGCTAGTTTCAGTTTCCAAAATATAAAAAACTTTCTGATTAAATTTAAGATAAACATTAAAAGTTAAAAACGTGTATATAGATAGACCCGGCTGAATTTCAGCAACTATCATTGGGTTGTTGACCAAGATAGGGTTTACCTATATATTGAACCCTTCTCATTCATTTTTTGACACACAGAAAACGAACTCCAAATAAACCATACACAACAGCTTTTAAGCAGTCTTTCTAGTAGTTTCATCGATCAGAAACACTCGTCTTTTCCCGTGATCTTTCAGGCAAGTTGTCGAGTCCAGCTTTACAACAGCTTTGGATGTTGTACCCTGGGAAACAGACGGGGAATCTGTTTTAAGGGAATCGTGTTAAACACGAGCCTCGTTCCTTTATTGCTTTAATTATCTGTTAATTCTTTCGATTAATTTACTTGTTAATGTTATTCGATTTATGCTAATAAAAGTGTGCAGGTTTCCCAACAATATTAACATATAGTATATTAATGAGTTATGCTAGAGGGTGTTGACTTGGCTTATATTTACGACCATAAACCCAAGCGATAAGCCTTGCGAGTCCAAATCAGTCAGCTTTGTTGGATTTTTCAAATTTCTGTAAGCTAATACAAACACTCTTAATGGAAGAGATAGGAATGAAACTGAGCTGATATATAAGAGGGTGTTTGGAATTGTTTTTTTATAGGATACGTTGATAAGCTTATCCTAATGGAACTTATGGGTGTTATGACTTGACTGCATGGCTTGTTGACTTTTATAAGCTAAAGGATATGAAAGATAGAGCTTATTGTTTTTTTTTCAAATTTGAATAAGCAACTTCTATATAAAATAGAGTTTTATATAAATGTCACCAACACAGCAGCTTTGGTGTTTTAGTACCAAACTTGTGTCTCAAGGTGACGAAAGAGATTAGTCTTCGCCATGTCTTATCTCTCGCTGCAGGACATAGTTTTTTTTGCTATATTTCCTTAGTGAGTCTCTATGGCTGGGATTACATATAGACTGAAATTTCATCCTGATAGCAACTATATATACGTCATCTATAAAGCAAATAGGCTACTTGTGCCAACTTTGTGTCGGAAGATGATGAAATTAAGGTTTAAGCAACATTACTAATGATAACCTCTTTCATTCGTATGCTTGCACCTTTGACATCTACTTGTTGACTCGGGTTTGAGCATGTCCGATCCGGGTTTGACCATGTCCGATGCGGGTTTCACCATGTCTGATCTGGGTTTCACCATGTCCGACCCGGGTTTCACCCTGCCTGACCCGGGTTTAACTGAGTTTTATTTAGCCTCTTTCATTTGTATGCTTGCACCTTTGACATGTGCCTGTAATAAAATTGCTAGAACATTCATTTACATTCTGCACTTAACATATGAACGTATTTAGGGTATGTTTGGCACTAGTAGGAGCTGGAGCGGATCGCTGGAGCGGGTTGCTAGAGTTGGTTGCCGGAGCATGTTGCTGGAGCTTATTTTTACTCTTGCGGTTTATTTGCTTGTTAATGTTATTCGATTTATGCTATTAAAAGTATGCAGGTTTCCCAACAGATTCCAATAAGGCTAGAGCTGGTCTCGAAAAAACTTGAATTTATATATAAACATCGCAATTAGATAGAAAAACTCATCACTAAACTCAAAAAAAATTACGCGTACAATCTGTTATTGCATCAAAGAAACCGTGAAGAATACAAAACATCATATAATATGTATACGAAGTAAATACTTATGACTAGACTAACATTAACATTAGCTCCTGAGTTTTATTTATGTATATAGCTCGAGCCAAGCTATTTAAAGCTCGACTCGTTTGCAACCCTTTGGTTTAAGGCACATATAACAGTGAAATGTTAACTTCCAGTTTTAGTTACATTCATAAGACTTACCATGGTCATATCTTCATTAGTCATCCACTTCAAACTCGAATTCCACCGGTTCTTAATCATGTCATCTGTGCGACCAATTAGTAGGCGCCCAATAGTCCGCCAATTATTCCCAAATAGCGCGTGAGCGCTTAATATAGTCTCGTCCTCCTCAGGTGTAAATGGCCTATCCTCTGGAAATGATAACCACCTTTCCTTACATGCGTGTTTCTTGAAGAAAAAAAAAGAAGAGAATCGAACCTGGCATGTGCATCAGCGGCATTTGAAAATAAACACTTCGAAGCAGAGGTGCACAAGAACGAGCACAAGTTTACAACTACAACACTTAACCAAAGAAGAAGATGGGTAGTTTTTATAATCACGTACTAAATAATTATTCCTTTGATGTGAAGACAGGTGAAAAACGGAGGAATAATTATGCGTTGTGCTTTTAAGAAACTTTCACGAATTTTATCTTCCTTTGTATAATTGGTCAAACTAAATAGAATAAAAAATCCCACTCCTGTGTCATTGTGGCAATGGCCAGAGGTGTGTTATTACACAAGATCCGACAATAAAGCATCCGACAATCCAATAAGTGATACACCTAATAATATTATCACTAAAGCAAAAGGAGATTCCCACTAGTTGTTCATATATTCGGTTTTTCACTTCGCCTTATTCCTGTTGAAATCTTATGGTTGAAACCGAATCGAATCAAATTCAATATGGAATAAACCGAATCGAATTTTAAATTTGAGTTCAGTTCGGTTTCAAGTTCGACAGAAAAACCTGAATTATAAAATTTACTAGCCATTCACACCGGTGCACACATATATATATATATATATTTTTGGTATTTAATGTATAACGTAAAGGGTTAAAAGTACCGATAAAAAGGTTGTTTAAATTGTTAGTTATAACTTGTTAATTGATTAGATCGGGTCGAGTGCACCAAATCAGTGTTTAGTAATAGCTTGTGATACATTTTTTTTTTCAATATTACGTTTGTCACTTGTTGACTTTTTATATGGTTTAATAAAAGTACCGTTACAATCAATGGAGAAAATCATTCAAAAACACTTTTAACATGACTCCATATTGCTTTATGAATATCCATTATTGGGTTACGTAGACAGGTTAATTTTCCATGAAAATGTGTGATAAATGAGTTCGTCTCAAAATATTAGGAAACAAGGTATTATGCGGCCGAAAAACACGAATTTTATATTTGTAGCTTTAAATTTGAATTCAGTCCGGTTTCAAGTTCGACCGAAAAACTCGAATTTTAAAATTTACTGGTCATTCAGACCCGTGCGATGCACACATATAAATATATATTTTTGGTATTTCATGTTTAGTGTAAAGGGTTAAAATTATCGATAAATGGGTTGTAAACTGTTAATTATAACTTTGTTAGTGGAAATATTACGATATTTAATCTATACAGTTACTTTGTGACTTGGTGATAACAAACATATAACTTGTAATACATAACGTAAAGTGCACAAGTTACTCGTAATCACAAATTATTAATGCATTCATACGTCAGCATCTCTCGACGCCTCAAGTCTGCTTCAACAGAGATATAAGTCTGCACCCGACGTAAATCACTAAAGGTATGATCAAACAAACTTTAAACTTGTTGGATGATCAAAAAAATAAGTCTCTATCTTAAACTTTACATTTTTATAAATGTAACAAAACCTTTTACAAAAATAAATAGATGAAATATTTTTGTAATTAAAAGAAATATTTTATTCATATATTAATTTGAAATATGGATTTCCCCCTAAAAGATACCATCCAAACCAGAAAAATATTTCCCCACTAAAAAACAAGAAAAAGAGCGTCTTACTGTGGACGGTCCCCTTATAGGTTGGACGGTCCCCAATATATCTGGGACCGACGAATAATTAAGGGACCGACCAACTTTCAGATGCGCCTTAGTTTGCTACAAATAGTGAACTGTTTCCAAACCATTTTGACACCCTTTTGCACACACTTCTTTCTGTTTTAAATCCCTTTTTAAATCTTTCTTTCTTTGATCACTTAACTTGTTTAATCTTGTTTAAATATGATTCAATCAACTTTCTATTCAAGTGCAAGAGAATAACACATGTAATCGTCAAGATACGATGTGTTATATAGTAGTTAGTCAATTCGTAACATTTGTTACATATAGATCGAGTCCATGTCTTCCAATTTTGTGTATGTTGGGCCACAAAACATAACGAGTTTGGTTGTACGCGAAGAAGGACTCGACATTTAGCTTAGTATCGGAAAATGATGTAAGCTATGATTAGAGGTTTTCTCAGCCGTAAAGGAAGTTTGTTGTCTAGTCAAGTACTAAATACATAGCTTAATAAGTAAGCAATGCAAACCCTAAAACATAATGGACCCAAACCCACAATTAGGTTTGGGCCGAATAAGTCAACCGTCAACGGTCAACAGTCAACGGTCAACAGTCAACGGTCAACGGTCAAACTAACATAACTTAGCTATCTAATACTCCCCCGCAGTTTGAACGGCAGACTTTCGAACGGACAAACTGGAACATATGTTGAAAGCCGCTTCTTCTTTTCTTCTATCATCTTCATCTTCTTTGTTGTTTCTTTTAGCGGAAGCATAATTGTATTTCGCGGCATAGTGGTTCATTGCTTGCGGCTTCCTCCTTTGCGTGACGATTTTTTTTTACGTCATGGCTTGCTTTGCCTTTAGGTGGGAGCGACAAATTTGCAACCAACTATTTTTGAAAACTACAATGATCTCCGTTTGTAAAACGTAGAGTAAGAGACAAAAGATTGATGGCTATATCAATATAATATGGGATGTGTTAGGACGGCTAGGTTTTTTTTTTTTTGGAATGAATGTTGAAAGCTGCTTATTCTTTTTCTCATCTTTTTTTTTTGAGCGGAAGCATAATTGCATTTGACGGCATAGTTGTTTATTGCTTGCGGCATCCTCCTTTGCGTGACGATTTTTTTTTCGAGTTGGGTTCTCGGGGAGTGGAGTAGGGCGAAGAGGAGCTTCGTGACCGAACCACTAAAATCATCGTGTCCGGTTTGCATTTTCTTTTACCTTTGGCTTTACATATTTATTTACATTTATCGCTTTACTTTTATATTTGCATTGTGTTCATGATTGTTTGAATCGTTGCGTATACTGTGTTAATCATGATTGTGTAGTACTTTGAAGTTAATATTGCGGTTGTGCTTGTATTGTTATGATATGCTCTAGTTATTGGTAAATCTATTATCGACACTTATCATATTGCATTTAACTTGATTGGTGATTTGATACAAAATGTTTAAGTTTTTAAACGGAAACGTATCCACCCCTCTGCGTATTCCACAAACTTGTTAATTAATTAGACCGGGTCGAGTGCACCAAATCAATGTTTACTAACAGCCTGTGATACATTTTTTCAATATTACGTTTGACACTTGTTAACTTTTTATCTGGTTTGATAAAAGTACAGTTACAATGGAGAGAATCATCCAAAAACACTTTTAACATAACTCCATATTGCTTTCAGAATATCCATTATTTGAGTTATGTTAACTGGTTGATTTTCTATGAAAATGTATGATAAATAAATTCGTCTCCAAATATTAGCAAATTAATTTGTGTCAAAATATATGTATTTAATTTTTTTGTATTAATTCTAAATTCTTATATTGATCACTTTTGCAAATATTAATTATTATTATTTTATAATTATTAATACTAACATGTATCACATAAAACTCAATCTTTATATATTAAAGCTACGCTTTTCAATCTTTTTTTGGTTTTTACTCCGAAAAATACATATTGGTCGTTTTTTGTTTTTTTCAAAACCGTGTGATACACTTATTTTGATATTTGTAATAAAAAGTTAAACTTTAACAGCGTATATCTACTTAAAAAATCTATTATACAAGAGATATTATGAAATATTACTTGAAAATAAAACATATTTTTTCCAAAAGAATCTATTATATCAAAAAATTAAATTTGAACCCAACTTTTATAAATATACTTAATTATTATTGTTATGTAGAAATATAAAACATATTTATAAACTATATATTATAATCATTATTTTATATTTAATAACTGATACGTAAGTTTATTGCACGAAAATCAATTTTTATATGCTATTATTATTATAAATTTTATATAACATATATTTACAAAATATATATTATAGTCATTATTGTAAATTTTATATAAGATATATTTACAAAATATATATTATAGTCATTCATTTATTATAATTAATAATTGCATTACATTTTGTTATTATATGATTATATAAAACATATGTACAAAGTAATTATATCTAGAGTAATGTGCAAAATACATCCATGTGATTTGCTAAAAATCCGTCTCACATCCCTAGCCCAAACCTTGTCCAAATACCATTCTTCCGTTAGTAAACCGTACAACCTTGAGGACGAACAATGCCAATATTTTGTCACTTTAAGGGGGGAAATGAGGCAAAAATGCATCCTTGTGGTTTGCCAAAAATCCGTCTCACATCCCTCACGTGACCAACATTTTTTTCTCCTTAACTGACAAAATATTTGCACTGTTCTCTTCAAAGATGTATGGTGGCTCACTTTTACAAAGGAGGGATGGTATTTGGACAAGGTTTAGGTCATGGATGTGAGACAGACTTTTGGCAAACCACAAGGATTTATTCAATTTATTTTTACATCTATTATTTTATAGTTATAAATACTTTACATTATAAAAGCCTGTACGCAACGGATGAATTTAGTATGATATTATAAATTAACAGATAAAATTAAACACGTGGGATCAATAGAATTACTAAGAGTATTGATATTCTTGATCTTGATTTCTTGAAACCTTTTAAGTGATAAAGATATTACATCTATGGTATGCTCACACTAGTCACGTCACCCAGATACGTTCAGATACTAGTGCTTGCTTCACGACTAACAAGGAAAACTAGTTACTTGTTCTTGTTGTTTGAACACGATCAAAAACTCCAAGAGGGATGCGTTTCGATCGACTAAAGGGAAGGAAAGAGCTAAACCGAATCTAGGGTTTAAGTCGAAAACCCTAAAATGGATTAAGGGTTCAGTCGTTTAGGGTTTTAAGGGGTAGAGCACAAAAATGATTTAGGGGTGGTGTTTGGTGTGTTGGATTTGTTGGAATGAAGCACAAGAGGGTGTTTATATAGCCTTCCAACTTGTCCAACAAGTTATAGCTAGCACCTCCTTGAGTTTCCCAAAACCGACACTTCCTTCCCCTCCTAGAAGCCTCTAACCGCCGGCCTAAGAGAGACAAGCCTCAA
>BQNB010021714.1:16593-34543 GCA_026074375.1 Tanacetum coccineum | reverse complement strand
AAACAAGATGTAGAAATCCATCACAATTTTAGAGTTACCAGTTTCGACCCGCTACTCATATCCGTTTTTGGGTTGTATTGTAATCTAAAAAAAACTATTTATAAAAAGGTAACGGGCAGAAAAACACTGAAAATCTTTTATCAGTGAATGCAACCTCCAAAATTCTTTTATTCTGACATATGTTATTACTGTAATTATAATTAATACATTAATTATTAATCAAATTGGAGAAAAGAAGTGTTTGTGAGTCAAATCGAACCAACTTGACAGGTAAAATGACCCATTTTTAACCCGTTATCCATCATGTCACCTATAATACATATAAGATCTATACCTCGACAACTCATCGTTTTGCTCACAGTAACCAGATATCCTAGCAAGTGACATCAGCAAGACATGATCTGCAAGCTGACATCACCAGGTCGTGATCACAAAATGCAACTTTTACCTTGTCGTCAAGGACTCCAAATAACATCAAACACATGAGTTGAAATTGAAAAGATGAACACATCGACATTCAAACCTCAATCTGATTATTTTTGTATTTCCATCATTGACCCTCAACATCTGATTCCAACAGATTGGCAAAGTTTCTCAACAATCTATTCAGCCTGTAGATTCCAAACTAATCACTTTTTTCAACAATCTATTCAGCCGAGGGCTTAGAATCTTAATTATATGAAAACATATTAGTTTATCCTTTTGATGTTTATAGATTCCAAACTAATCACTTTTTTCAATTGATTTGCGAAATACTATTTTGTGATTATCTGCGTTTTACAACTTAACCCATAAACCTTATTAAATGCTCATCTATCTCAATTAAATAACCACATGTGCAAAAAACATATATTAAAGAACAGTCACACATAGAAAGATGTATAACTACCTGACAGTAAATAACATCAGCCTTGTCAAAACACTTTCTAAGCTTTCTGTATCACACAAAATTCATAGATTATTTCATGTACTTACTTTAGTAGAAGACTACGCTACAGTTATTTCATGTACTTACAAATTCCTTATGGAGCATACACTTTGGATGAGGCCCCAATAACTTCTTTACAATTGTCTTCTTCCATTCCAATAGCTTTTTCTTTTATTAGGTCCTAAAATGTCCAAAGTAACTGCCTTCAAATTATAAAATAGATTCATAAGAAAAAAAAATTAATGGTAACAGAGAGAAAACCTCGTATTCTCTTTTCTTTTGTCTTCTCTGGTTGATTGAAGCCTTCCACCATGACCTTTAGCCCAATCATCTACCATCCTGACCAAAATAATTTCTTTTTGGTGTGTGCTTAACTTAAGGGCTACCAGAACAACGAAAAGCATTAGAAGAATGCAAAATTTAAGTAAAAATCATACCAGGTCTTCCACTATGGGTGGATGAAAATTAATGGTAACAGAGACGGGACTAATCTTTTAAGACGGGTAATGCTTAACCAACAAGGTCAGGACATGAGGTTTTCCATTGTAGGGACTTGTAAATTTTAGTTATATTTTAACCCATAACCGCTGCTCCGGTCTATCAGGTATTATTTTTGGCCAGGACTCTAGCCGTATGAAATAGTAGTATAGATAATTAATGTTGAATCACAGTAATTAAAAGAATGTTTAATTAGAAATTTGTACAGTAGTAAATAACTTTTATTAATTACAGATATATAATAATACTAAATGTTCTCAAAATTAGCAAAAAACATATCTTTATTAGCTTTTCAAAACTAGAAAAACATTCAGTATATGAAAAATCACTTATTAGTACTATTAGCTGGAAAAATATTAAATTTTGTATCCATCACCTATTATGTTTTCTTTCCTAAACAAGAAAAAACTTTATGTATATAATAGTCGAAACTCAACTTTATTTACCTTGTAACCTCGAAAAAAGTTTGTTACATATGTATTGTTTTAGCCTTACGAAATATTTTTTGCGAGCGATAATTTGTAACTATGAAGTTTAGGATCAAAAAATAATAGAGTGTCATGATAACGTTATTCTAAAGCATGAAAATCAAAAACTATGCTTTGAGAATATAACATTGCAGCGCAATGTAGATTCCGATTTGCAACATTTGTGGTGGAAACTTACCCATAAAAATCCATTGAACAACACGATATGTTGATCATAAACGCGTGATTAACAAAATAACTTGTGTTCTTCCATCGATTTGTTCGGGAAAGTTGCTTACCTGCCACATTGTTGTGAAATAAATTTCTGTGACGCCTTTTAAGTGCTATATTTCAATACCATGATTTCTCACAATATTGCTCGAGAATCGCGTTATCATGTTGGTTCGTTTGATCCTAAACCACCGTAGTAAAAGATGTACATAAGTATAGGAACTAAGGTTGCTTATATTACATAAATCCTCTTATAACTTTTTTGATGATCCACAACGGAAAAGGAATCTCGATGGCTGGTAATCATTTCTTATTTTATCGTATTTTCTTCATTTGGTACTGGGATGGGACTGCTTGCTTTTCCCATTTAAGGGTGTTTGGGATTGTTTTTTTTTTTAGCAAGTGTAGTTTTATGCTGTCCAAACTCCTTCAAATAAGCATCCGAAAAGCATGCAAGGCTTATTCAAAAGAGCCAATTCCATTTTTAGCCCAAAATAAAAAAATTGATTAAAGAAATACCTAAAAAAAAATTATTTTCATATTTGTCACGGTGCGACTTATGCGACTCTATTAAAAAATTGATAAGTGTTCTCAAATATTGACATTCGTACAAGTCGCACCTGGACACGTGTCAATTTTTTAATTGAGTCGCACATGGGCATTTTGAGAAGTCAAATTTTTTGAGGTGTTTTATTGTACTACTATAACACTTCACTTTTGGGGCAATCATAGAACTGGCTTTATTTATTACATTTAAGGGTATTTTTGTAGGCTTGTTTTGGCTAATAAGCCGGCTTATATTTCATAACCCAAATTTTTCGTCTTATTTTGAAACATATGAGTTTATATAAGCTTATTATGATATATAAAGCCATAATTTTTAAGATAAGCTAGAAAATTGTCATAAACAAACACCCCAATAATCCGTTTGTGTAAGAAATTTACTTGTGTGTGAATGGTTTATAATCTGGATATCAATCCGAATCATGTAATCACTTCCATATTAAAGTATTTCGACCTTATATGTCTCGGATTCACGAGATCCTTAACTGTATAAGACAGATTGGCAATTGATATCTAAGACACGATAAATCAGTCAGATACTTAGTATTGTTTAATATTCAATAATCGAAAGTTAGTTATTTGCGGTTATACACCAACTATTGTGTTAGTTGGTAAAAGACACGTCGATTGGGTTTCGGCAAGAAAATATGTTAAAAACAATTAGTTAAAATGGTTTAGGTTTTGAGGCGCTGCCTCAAACCTCGCGAGGGGAGGCTTCCCATCAACCTCCGCCGCTCTGTCGGGAGCGGGACCCAAACAAAGGCGCGACCCCTTTGACCCCCGTGTTGTGTTATGTATGAATGATCTGATATCAAAGTGACAGTTATGAATTTGAGAAATGTTAAACATATGGCTAAAGAATCCTACATGCATTGCTAAAAAAGATACTATTTTTCCAGAAACTAAAGGTTTTTTGCTATGTATGATAAGGCACATCTTTAGACGTATGTTTATATTATCTCATGAAATATCTTTATAACATCCGGTATTCCCCTGTATAATTGGTTCAAGTTGCCAAATATTGTTCTCACTTTTCATACATAATGGGACCATGATCCAAAATACTATTTGACGGCTGAGAATGAAACTCCCTGCTAAGAGGCTGTAAAGTGAAGACCTAAATGCTTCATGATATGGTATATACTACTATTATATTCTAGGAGACTTGTTAGAATAGATTAGAATTTAAGAGATTTGTTATTAGGATTGTAAATAACCCTTTGTATAGCTAGACATTGTAATGAACAGAGTATGAAGTTACGAACCCACAGAAATTCATTGTTCAATGACTATTTGGTTGATGTCTTCTAGCCTCGGCCTTGTGGTTTTGTTAAGAATAAGGACGTATGCATAGGTTTTGTGGTGGTTCATTGTGGAATCTGCGATGCGTGTTTTATTTATAGTCGTTTGTTGTTTATCGTTCACCTTGCACCCTTTCGCCTCTGTCAACTTCAAATACATGTCATGCTTAAAGGTGTATATTACTTTTTTTTCAGCAAACCATCATACAAACAATTAGAACAACATCACCACATTTCTTCTTAAATATGTATAACACAAATAGACTGACAACGTGAAATAAGAAAAATACATATTACAATAAGAAAAGGCAATATGAAAACTATAAACCAATGGTTTTATTGTTTTATTAGGACTTTAGAGTGTATGCAGACCAGAGAGTATGCTTGTGGAATTGAGTTATCTTCTACGTGCGGCATGTTCTCTTTGAGCATTGAAGTAGAGAACAGCAACTGGTAACCCCAAATCATTTTCTTGAGAGAACATTCGAGTGTTGAAAAAATCTCTGGAACTAGGTTGCCTCACTGATCGCCTTGCTCTTTGCTTGAACAACAAGAACACATATCGGTGGATTCCCATTAATGGTTTTGGTTTTTCATAGCTCACAATCTCCCGTCCTGTTACATATCCAAAGTTTTTTATTAGTTCAGCATACATAACGTTCTTACAGTACGAGTAAATCAGACTACCGTCCATGCGTGAACGTACCAAAAGTAGCATCAGTTGTACCAGGAATGTCTGTGACGATCCTGAAATGTAAAGTTTAGTTAGTTTATGTTTATTGTACTTCTCTTATTAGAATAAACCAATGATAGCTAACCGCTACTTCTAGCAATTATATACAGTATCACATACAAACTGCAATCAAAATGATGTTTAACTCTGACAAGAACAAAATGAAAAAAAGAGGCTGCAGCTTCGATTGGTGCTCACCAATGGAGATGTTCTCTTAAGTAAGGATCACTTGGACTAGGAGCATCCGGGTCGGTCAAGATCTTCATGTAAAAAATGAATACATTGTTAATACATGCATATACATAGATTTTTTTAAGTGTATAGAGAAAGAGAATTACGAGAGTGTAAGAAGATCTCATGTCAACACCACCAATCTGAACATGAGGTTTAGAGGTAATGATATTAGGCATCAGCTCATGACCGTTAAAGACGGGGTAATGGGAATTGTAGGTTATGTTCATCGTCACACTCGGGGTGAATGGGTCGATAACATCTCCTATCACCCTCCCTACTGCAAGCGACATTTTGACTGACAGAGTGTGAATGTGTGACTTTAGTCTATCTGAGATATAACTTCGTATTGAGTAAGCATGTATATGAAATAATGTGTGAGGTCCCTTTTATAGACACAAACGATGGGAGGGTCAGATGCATGAAATCTAAGAGTTGGGGTGGCTTAATCAAAAGTGCTAAACGAGATTCACTACCATATTCCTATTTGTTTTAATCATAGTACCTTTTTTGCTAAATCAGGACATTGTCATGTCAAGAATAAAGGTACAGCCTTTTCATGCCCCATTCCATTTTCCGACTTCAGTATATCTTCATTATGTTCTAGGCGAATTCGAATTCTTCTTTTTGTGTTTTAGTAAGAAAGTGTTGATTATCGATCAATTTACTCATCTAGAAGATGTATACGGATAAATCTGTCCTAAAAATGTCAGTTTGATCTTTATGTAAGTTGACAGGCCGGATTCGCAGTTAGATATTTGTCATATCTGATATTAATGAATTCAATAAATGAAATTGAGGTAATGTTACAAAGAATATAGCTGGTCCATCATCGATTTTCTCTTATTCGTTTTCCCTTTTATTTTCTTTAATCTATACTATTATATAAAGCATGGTCCCATCAAAAATTTAAGATAAGGAGGTGCAATCTTGACCATCCATTTTATTTTAGAAAATCACATCCCATGTGTCACTTCTTAATTAAAAAATCACTTTTATTTTCAATTTAACATATCTTTTTATCTATTTATTTTTTTTATGATTTAATTTCACCGTATTTTTTAAAATTTCGTGATCTTTAATTCAACATCCATTTTGATATATTTTTATATATTTTTAGCTTTTCACATTTTTAGTGGGTTTATTTTGAATTTTTTAACAACTTTAACTTTAATTTGAATACAAACTTGATTCGTAATACTTTTGGAGACAATGTTTGATGGGTAAGAGAGTGTGTGAGTCTTTATACAAGCGATGATGATGTTAATATGATGTTGCAGGAAAGCTACGGAAACCCAAACAAACGAATATCGCCGCCGCTATGCGCGGGTATCCAACTAGTTAATACACGTGAGCCTACACAAAGAAGTGTGACAAGTGTCGAGGTCCGAATGAACACGTGAGCCTAGCTACACAAAGAAGTGTGACAAGTGCCGAGGTCCGAATGAATGATCTCCAAACTGTTGCAATCGAATTCTAGCCTTACCAAATAATGCAGATAGATAACTCTTAACTCTGAAATCTTGATCGAGTGCAGACTGAGTTTTTTAGAAAAATATCTTGATTTCAGAAAGGACCACATTTTTTAGATAGATCACTAGCTTGGACATGTTTATTCAGAATAATATTGTGTAATCATTATGATAATCCTCTTGACTGAGATTGAAATACTACCATTTATGATAATCATTATCTAGTTATGATCCTAAATGACCTTTTAGGCCAGCTTCGCTAAAAAATAAGCATTTTCCCATTTCCAAATTTAAGCTGCTTTCCAATGTTGCACCACTGCAATTATAAGTACATAACGAGTGTTATTCTTTTCAGGACCTTAGAAGAAGCATCAAGGATGGGCCATTATTATCTCAACTCGCACCTTTTGATAGTAACACACAGTATGTCTCCATTTCATAACTGTATGTAAAGATATTTAGTTCTGGATTTTTTGATGGAAACTTTAATCTTCATTCTTTTAAATGAGTGTATTTCTTTTCGCCTTTTGGGAATATTTGCTAACTTGTCAATTTGTCATAAGCTTCGTTTTGCTTTAACCGTATCCTTCTCTAGATACACTGAATCCGGTGTCTAATTTTGATGTGATTCAATGTCATTGATCGCGTTATATATAGCAACCTTTTAAGCAAAATGCACAACTCTAGCGATGGCTCCTTAGTAGCTTTGTCATTTGCGATTCTTAACACTCGTCCACTTGTAGATTAAGTAGATTCTAAAGAAAAGCTTCGGGACAAGTAGTCTAAATCAATGGGCCAAGAAAGGATTTGATATTACTTTGTTAATTTTTTTTGATTTTGTTTTGGTACTTGATTCATTTGAAAGGTCATTTTTATTATCTATTTAAATTATGTAGCTGTTGAAATTTTGGAGGAAATACAATTAAAGGCACTCTCTGGCCTTAGCCGTATGCGGCTCTTCTTTAAACTAAGATGTTATTATTGTTAGTTTTATGTTAGACATAATTACGTGAGGTGTGTTGGTATCGAACTAGTAGATCTCGGCGATTGCACACACTTTACGTTTGCAAGAAATTAATGGACATTAAATTAAATATATATAAAATCGTCATATACTATTCTACATTATTAAAACACAAAAATAACAACTGTTTAATGGAAGTTAGTAGGTTAACGAGGGGGATTGACTAACCGACTCGTTAAATATTACAAGTAAAGGACTAGAAGAAAAAAAAATAAGTCGGAAGAAGGTTCCGGAAGCCCTTTGGGGGTTTTTTAATTAGCCGATCGGTTGGGCTTTTGGAACCCAATCCATACCAATTGTCCTTCCAAGTTTATCAAGGCTATTAATACAACGCTTAGGGTTTGTGGATATACTTTTGTGCACTTGCTATAACCCAAATTGTGTCTCTTCTTTTCTTTTTCTGGTGCTCGGCCGAATACCCCACTTCAAGGGTTTCGGATTTTGTTTTTCCAAAACAAAATTGTTTGTGTTTTATTTACTAGCATAAGCATTAATTCGGTTTTGAAACAGTGTGTACAAGAACGTAATAAGGTATTAACTCGCTATCGTTAATATCTTTGGATCGAATAACAAAAAAGGGTAGCGGGTTATTCATTGATCCAATCATAAAACCCTAATTAGGATTTGATCAAGAACAAAGGTCACTCAAGAAACGATTCTTGTGCTCTGAAATCCAAGGTATGTAACCCGACCGGTTAATTATATGCATGTTAATATTTGATTTGTTATCGCTTCCGCTATTACGTGCTTGATGATTTGTTTAGATAATATTGTTATGTATGCTGGAAAAACATAGTGGCTCATCACAGAGCCGTTTTAATTTACGTTAATAATTACCGGAACCTTAGATCTATAACAAATATTGTATTGTTGTTAATTACATGTGTTTAGGGTTTATAAAAATTAAAGTTTTTTTATTTTTCCTAAATCGACCAAGTTGGTTGATTTTTAATAAAAAAATTGAATAAACCTAGTGTTAAATGTTAGATTTTAAAAGGTTTACTGCATGATTATTTGTATTGTCTGTTTTTTGTTTACGATCGCCTTGAGATCTTTATTAATTATTGTTAAGTAATTTGTGGTCCATGACGAACCATGCATGGTGTTATATCGATTATATGGATATATGTAGTAATTGTTACGCGGTTATTATTTGATTGTTGCCATTATTTAGTACGACAAATCTTGAGAATTCGGGAAAGACCCTCAATATTCTTAATAATTAAGTTAGTAAATAGGTTAATAAAACCTAGATTTTATTATTAGGGTTTATTCGTTATAAAAAGAATGCATGTGGCTACAATTTTTTTTTACGCATATAATTTGTTCTTATGTGTTTCAGCCTTTAGTCGTTTTATTTTTATTAAAAAATTACTTGTTTTTGTTTATATAATGATGGAAGTGTTGTAAACAAAACAAATGGTAATTTTTTTTATGATAGAAAAATAAATGGACTCAATCTGTATAAAAATTATGAAATTGTTTTGAAGAGTTAAATTTTACTGTGTTTAGTTGATTGGATATTTTCGTGCTTAATAGTTTAAATGCTCATCCAATTTGAACAATGTGTGGGATGTTTAATCGTAGCAGGTCGGAACCCGACTAATAAGAAGGAGAGTTCAAGCTTCAGCGCTGACGAATTTTCTCGGCTTGCTTGTGCGTCAAATTGAAGGTTACGACGACTATTTAAAAGTACAAAATTATTTTTAAGGTTGATCTAGCCTTAATTCCCATCCGAAACCTAAGTCGAAAGGACTTATGCAAAATGTAAGTTGATGGACGATAAATTATGCTGATACTCTCTTTAATTGGTTAACCATGCCTCAACCAAACTTTTGTTTATTTAATATTGACCTCAAAAAGTTTAATAAAAAGTTTTTTTTTAACTATATGATATGGAGTTGATGCTATGCTTCTATACATTATTTTGATACACACATCAAAATATTAGTACCCTTAAAATTAAGTCGAATGCCATTAATTGGACAAAAACACTTAAAGTAGCAAGTTTATGGTTCATGTGAGAACTTGGGCTTAAATTGTATATGGACAGAAAGAGAGAAAACCTTCATGATTATGAAGTGAGCCTCACATGGACAGTTTAGAGTTTTTTAGATTAGACGACTTAATTGGGTTATTTAGTGAGACTAGAAACTCATGGCATTAAAGATGGAATAAACATGTTTCACATGCATCTAGTTTTTTCGCAATCTAGAATTCCCTTAAAGATCTATGAAATTGAAATTGTTTGTCAATTAATTGTTCGACAGTACGTGTTGAATTAAATTCATTACTAGCAGATAAATGATGTTTGTGATGGGTTTATGTCATTATGGGTTTAGTTTTAAGGAGATCTTTGGGTTATATGAATATTACCTGGGTATTTTATTTCTTAAAAAATGTATGTATCGAAACAATAAATGATATGAACTTTTTCTGTAGAAAATGGCTCAACCGAATAACAACACTTAAGTTCTACGTTCAAGACTTTCTTTTGAAGCGCGAGAAAAATGCACTGGCGCACAATTTATAAAGATTGGTTACCTTCACTTACAGTATTGTCTTGTAGAGTGATGTGGGGCGGGGCTACCTATGACTATTTGTATAGCCTTGTCCTGTGAACCCCTGTGTAATGTTTTGAAGATGCTTAGATAAGTGAATTAACAACGATACATTCTGATGTGGCTTCGTTTAATGCTTGGAAAATGTACTGCTCTCAAAGGCAGTTTTTGAAACTATATTTTCGCAGCAAGGCTTAAGGAACTCAGAAAAAATGTTTTTGAAAAGCTCAGCTAGTCGAGATGCTACGACTTGTGGTGGTATCCTCTACACAGCTCGCAAACAAGCCCCAGAAATCGTAAGTGTCATGTGATGGAGGATATGAAAAAGGTTACAAGGCTCCAATGCAAGTTTGGGAAACCATATGACAATGATATGCTATTAACTTAATAAACAGGTCCCTTAAAAAGGTTTTGTTTGATTTCGTTAGAACTTCATATGCATTGCGTGAGGAAGAAGTGACATTGTGAACTACACGCATTTCGCATCCATTGATATGATAAAGTGTTTAAAAGACAAGGCCCCTTACCTCAGGTACTTGTTTGTTCAAATGGGTAGGGTGAATAAGCCAAAACGCATTTAAGCGAACAAAAAGAGGTAAATGCAAAGGCAAAGCTGATAAGGAATAGCATGTTGTGGCTTTATCAAACCAAATCCTAAGCAAAAAACCTCTTCTCATAGAAAGAAGGAAAAACCAAAAGAAGGTTCAAGCTTTTCCCCCCTGCAACGTGTTTTTTCACTGGTATAGAGGAGATTGCCCCTCTTTACCTCGAGGGTTAGCGCACAAATAAGAACAAGAAGCATGAGCATGGTACTGCCCTTATATGGTCAAACTTATTTATTGTATAGAATTTTTTAATGTCTAACTCACAACTTAATTCTGGGTATATGATACTGGATGGCTGGTATTCTACATTTGTATTGATGCTCACAGGGATTAGAGTGAAAGGAAGCTATCCCTATGGAGAGCAATATCTGCATGTGGGAAATGGGAAGCACAAGCAGTTGTTGAAGCCATTAGGAGTGTTTCAATTTAGTTCTTACCATCTGGTTTAGCATGTCATTAAAACAATTGTCAGTTAGCACCTAGTATTGTTTAGAAGTGTTGTTTCGCCTTTTCTTGTTTTGTTGGATGTTCTTGGATTTTGTTCACACTGTTACTAGTAATGGAACTTTATGTTTCTTTAATTGGTACTTTTCTATTTCTAGTGCTCCAATATTGTGAAAAATATGGTGTGTTTTGAATTTGACATGAATGATAATGTTTCCAAGTAATAATAAGATATTATTCTATTTTTTGCATAAATAAAGAAGGACAGTTGGATTTGAATTCTTCTTATCTTTGGCACTGATAGGACTTGACATAATCTGGCAAGACTGCTTTTGCAAAAGCTTCAAACGTGATTGGACTCACCTTTGGAATAGTATCAATGATTGATCTATGATAAATGCGGAATCTTAGTATTTTGGGAAGATGACAAAGAAAACGTTTTAATAATAACATTGAAAGGGCTACAGGATCTACTTGGTTTTGAATTACATACAGATGCTGTGTTGGACCATTTAGATGAGTTATGTCAAGGGTATGGTGCTGAGATACTTATTTAACCTTTCTGATGATTTCTAGGTCGTTAGGTTATGTTTACTTGCTTATACATAAACATGAGTATTTGATACATTTTAAGTATTTAAAATCAGAAGTAGATTGCAACTAGGAAGAAGATAAAGTCTTCCATCGATAGAGAAGGTGGTGAATATTTAAGCCAAGAGTTATAGAGGATTATCTAAGGTAAGAATGGAATAGTACTGCAGTCTTATTCTCCTATATACTCCACAACAAATGGTGTTATCTGTGAAAGGAGGAAATCGCACATTTTTGATATGGTTACGATCTATGTTTAATCTTACAAACTCTACCTTTAATTCATTTTTGGGATTATGCCTATGAATATGCTAGTTCGTATTCTCTAAATATGGTTCCCACAATAAAATGTTGATACATAAGACACCTTATGAAATATGGCATGGCAAGGTAGCGAATATTGTCCTTATTTACAAAGGTCTGGGGTTCGCGAGGCGTCATGTGAAGACGTGAACTCGTGTTATACTCCAACAGAGATCTATTAAGTGTATCTTTGTAGGATAGCCTAAGGAGGAACTCAACTATGGGTTACTATTTTTTTTTTAACTGAAACAAATGAAGTATGTTGCTAGGTATGGAGTTTTCTTGAAGAGATCTCATCATAGCTCAAGGAATTCAGTAGGAGAGTATTTGATCTGGACGAATTGATTCTATATGGACTACATTACTTCATGAGAAAACAATAGATGGTCATTTCCGCAGTAGAAATAGACAGTCTGGTTCCTCCACCAGGATTCATTATTTCGTCGTTACGGTCTGAAAGGACTACACGTGCAACTCAACGTCTATGTCTAGACATGGAGGTTGACAGATGATATGTAGTAGGGATCTTGGAGAGAACATGCTAATGTATAAGGTATGCCATGCCACTGGCCCTGACTAAGTATTATGCAAGGTTGGCAACGGATGAGGAAAATTGATACTCCTTGAAGAATAATGAAGTCTGGAATGAGAGCTTAGACCCTGCTCTCACAATGCTAAATAGTTAAGGTGTTAAGTAGCTATTCAAGAAGAAGGACTGACATGGATGGTCATAGTATCACACTATAAAAGTCGTCTGTAGCTAAAGGCCATATCAAACTAGGGAATTGATAACGAGTGGGGGAAACGTTTTCTCTGTAGCAGAACTTTAGGGGATATTAGGATTTCTCATAGCATTATAGCAGCGTGATGTTATGATTATGTGATTTGGCAAGATGGATGTCTTAAAACTGCATTATTGAAATGGCCCGTTTCGCTTAGATTGAAGACATCTATATGGAGCAACTCCTGACGGGTTATGTTCATCTCCCGAAAATATCCAAAGACCGTGTATGCAACACTTTCAAAGATCTATTATATGGTTGAAAGCAAGCCATCACGTCAATGAATAAACGATTTGATGACGGAATCAGAAGTGGCTTTGGATTACTAAAAATCATCGATTGAGCCATGTGTATATATCGCATAAGCTAGTGGGAGTTAATAGTGGTAATCTTGATCTATATGTTGATGACATATTAATCAGGGTAAACTAACATTCCAAGACTTAATGGAGTAAGGATTATCTTGGGAAATGTTTTTCTTATGAACGGATTTAGGAAGAAGTTTGCATAGATCTGTTTGGGAATTAAAATCTATATGCAGATATCTCTATGCGGTTAATTGCGACTTAGTCAAAGTTGCTTTACATGACAAAATATTGATAGAAATTCATTATGCATACTCTAGATATGTTATTTGCAATGAAAGCAAAACATGAATTAGTCAATGTGATGTGTGCCTTCAAACCACTGAAGAGGTGGCTGCTTACATGAAGAAAATACCTTATGCTTCCGGCTATGTGGATCTATTTTGTATGCACTTAGATGCACAAGGCACAGAAATGTGGGAGTTCTTGCTCAAAACTTGGTCAGTCGATTATCAACAGGAATCCAGGGAAGCTCCAGTTTGCTGTTTTTCACATATTTCTGAAGTATTGTGGAATACGAGAGATATGTTTTTTAGGTGTATGAAGGGAAACCGATACAGAGAAAACTTAATGTTTTATGGGTTTTTGTGATGTCGTCCCCTGGCAATGTGCATAAAGATGATACGAAGTTTAGACGGCGTTATGTCTTTGTCGTCTCAATGGAGGAGCTAGTAGACTGGAAGAGCAAGAAGCAGACAAGATTTGCGATTGTCTGAATCACAAGTGAATACATGGCAGCTTCAGAAAGCTTCTATGGACGGCTGTTTGGATTAGAAAAAATTTGGTTGGAGGTTTGAGAGTGACTGCACCTACAATTCTAAGAAAAGCCTTATAATAAATATGGTTATTGTGAACAAATCTCTGGTTCTGCAACATTCATATTCGCAATGAATTCTGGAGTTATGAAAAGCGCTCTAGCCATCCATATAACATATTTCTACTGGAGTACTATCTATAGTGCCCGATGAACAAGTGCTTTGAGAGAGAGTGGTGAAAGCAAAATATTAAAAGTTCCACAGATGATAATTAGGATGATCTTCGCAAACTGAAGTTTTACCTATAGAGGAAAAGGTTATTGATCATGCCACATGGATATATGGACTTCAATTGTAGCTAGCAGGTTTAATGCAATACCTGTTGTGATTAGTATTTGGATTAATAAATACAGGATATTGTAAACGTTATTATTTGTATGAATAAAGACTTATTGGTTATGTTTATTTTGTTATTCTAATTTTGCATCTTATTTTACATGTTTCTAAATCCTTGAACTAAATGATATTATTCTAAGTAACGTTGTCAATTAATGATATGGGATATATTTTTAAATATAAGACAACATCTAAATTGGTGTGTGTAGTATGTGTGTATACTATGGAAAGTATATTAGGATGTAATTACATCGCAAAATTTAGGTTGATCATTCAATGAATTGCAATTATTAGGACCTTATAAACCAACTCATTTGATTGTACTTTATGGATCTTGTCTTTGATAAGTAATATTCATAAAATCGTAATTCTCAGACTTGATCAGATACAGGGAAAACTGTCATGGATCTAGTGCGCATTTTCTGTTGAAGCCATTTAACGTCTATACGTACATGGGTAGTTATCGGATTGTTTTCAGAAGTGTTGCCCAAAATTCATAAGTTTTGCTGTAGTCAATAGGATTTGTTTCTTCAAATTCGTTTTGTGAAGTTTAAGACACTGGGCCCCTATGGGCTTGGTAAGATGTCCTGTGTGGCCAGACTCCGCAAGATTATTCTGGAATCGTTTCAGAAGAATTTGTAATCTTGCTCACTAGATTTAAACGAGAAACAGTATCAGTTACTTTAGGAATGACCTAGATCCATATTCATTATTAAATGGTATAGAAACAAAAGGATAATAATAATGATAATATTGAAAAGGTTTTTTCCAGGAGACTCTAACTCGAGATTGTGTACTAGAGGCATCGGTGTGTTGCTAGACGAAACGATTAGATCACGTATTAAGCTATGTTAGTGGGAAGCTGTTAGTTTTTATGGACCATATAATTAGTAGATGTCGTCGTTGAGGATCTGAACTCGAGACCTCGGGATTGCCACATATTAAGTATGAAGAATTAATGGACTCAATAATTAAATATTATAAAACGTTATATATTTAAATTTATTAAAAACAAATCATACATGTCTAATGGAAGTTAGTAGTTAACGTGTTGATAACGACGTTTAAATATTACATGGTGGTAAAGGACTTAGAATGAAAAAAAAAAGTCGGACAAGGTTCGGAGCCCTTTTGGGGTTATTTAAGCTATCGGTTGGGACTTTGGGAAACCCCAATCAACATACCTCGAACTTGTCCTCCATAGTTATCAACGGCTTTATAATAAAAACAAGCTTAGGTTTATTTGTGGGATATACTTTTGTGCACTTGCTAATTAACCCTTAAATTAGGTTTTCTTTTTCTTTTTTCTGTGTGATCGGCCGAATTCCCAATTCACGGGTTTCGGATTTTGTTTTCCAAAAACAAAATTTTTGTGTTTTTATTTACTAGGTGCATAAGATTAATTTCGGTTGTATAGTTAGGGCGTGAGTACAGAAGAGAGGATATTAACTTCGCTATAGTTAATATCTTGGATCGAAATAACAAAAAGGTAAAGGGGTTTTATTCATTGATTCCGCATACACCCTAATTCGGGATTATGATCAAGAACAAAGAAGGTAAAAAGACGATTCTTGTGCATCGCGAGAATCTCAAAGGTATGTTTAACCCGACCCGGCGCGCTCATTAATTATGCATGTTAATTATCTGAGAGTTTGTATACGTTTCCGCTATTACGTGCTTTGATGATTGATTAGATTTTATAATTGTATGTATGCTGAAAAAAATAATATATGAGTTGCAAGTATTAACGAAGACAAAATTGCGCATGTATAATGCAGTGTTATGCGCAAGTGTGTGAATATATGATTTTCGGCTCGGGGAAAAAAAAAACTTGAATCCTGGTTGGTTTGCGACTGGGCCAGAGCAAAGGATTTTTCACTCCCAACAGACTTTGTATTGGATTTGTTCTGGGCCTTAACTAGCCTTTTTTACTCAGATTTATGTCCTTTGTGTTTCAGCCCACTTTTGCATTGCTAATTGCATGCTGAAGTTTTCTCAAACTTTCAAAGCCAAGGTCTTTGATGATAGCTATTATGAAAAAACATTGGAGACTATCAAAGCGAGTCGATAGTTGCCTGTAACTTAGTAATCGGTCATTCTATTATACCAAACCAACTATGTAAACTTGATCGTTCTAGCTCCTTACTTCCTTACTGTTAAAGCGCTCAACAAAGCATCTCCAAATGATAATGATAATTTTCTAGCAATTTATTTAGAGTTTAGACATGTATAATGATAAGGTCGATACGAAGCTTGCTCTTACAAAGAAATTATAAAACTACATTTAGAACTTGTAACCTATTATAACTAGTGAAACAACGCGTTATAAGTAGTTCCCAGCTAGATTTATTAGCGTTGTCTCTCTTAAGACACCGCACACGACTTAATGAGCTAACCGGAAACCAGGTAGATCCATCCTAGTTTTATGAATAATACTTATGCTAAAACGAACTTAAGGTCTTTTTCACGTTTAAGCAGTATTATGTAAAACATAGACATCTAGGTAGCCTAACATTTTAAACATGCGAAAAATTTCGCAGTAGCCGATTGGTTCGTGTGTTGTCTAGAAATAGCCCTGACTAAATTTTTTTTCCAAAATAGCCATATGGATCGCGCCATATATGGAGCTATTTACTTTTGGATACTTGTCACAATTCTATTGGTTCGTAAAAAAAATGTGGATCGCGCCATATATGGAGCTATATACATGTAATATTTTTTTTTCCATGTCTCGTAATTTGGTTCGTAAAAAAAAACCAACATTATAGATTGTGGAGTCATCACATGTTGGTTAATCTATAGTTTGTGTTCACAAATAAAGCCAGTAGTCGTAGGTAATACTAAACACTTTTTTGAGAATTTTAGATATCAAATGTGTGAACGTTTTTATAGGTGTAGGTGTGAGGATACTAGAGATTGTGGTTATGATTAGTTTTGAATTTTGTAAGTGTTGTATGTTAAAATCCTAACGCTTTGAGTGAAATAATATTGTATATTACTTTGAATTTCTTTGAATATTCGTCCATTGCTTTCAATTCCCACTTTTATAATTGCAAAAATAGAGGTTTGAAATCTTTTCAATTATTTTTTAACAAAATGAGCAACTGACACACTTTGCGCAATCGTATCTTATGCATATTAAAAATAATTTTAGTCAATTTTGATTCATTAAGTAGAGCTCATCAAAGACTACACAGATATAAAAATAACCAAGTTTAAATAAAACATTTGAGTATCCAAATACGTACGCAAAAATGCCCGAGATCTTGATTTTCAATAAACTAAACATATACCCTAAACCCTAAATTTATACATCACCAGACTTGAAAAAAAAAATTGAAAATGTATATAGCTCCATTTGGGGCGCGATCCACATTATAAATTTTTTTTTTTTTACGAACCAAATTACGAGACTTGAAAAAAAAATATTACATGTATATAGCTCCATATATGGCGCGATCCACATTTTTTTTTTACGAACCAATAGAATTGTTACAAGTGTCCAAAAGTAAATAGCTCCGTATATGGCGCGATCCATATGGCTATTTTGAAAAAAAAAATTAGTCATAGCTATTTCTAGACAACACACGAACCAATCGCGAAATTTTTCGCTTTAAACATCTGAATTCCATGAATAAGGCCTACTATAAACTTTTTCCATATCATATTCATAACCTAAAGCATAGGTCCAATTATTAT
>BQNB010021714.1:0-16037 GCA_026074375.1 Tanacetum coccineum | reverse complement strand
TTGATTCTCAAGATGTATTCCAATTTTGAAATGTATAGAGTGGGTAAAATTCGGGGAAGAACTACTGGTGTAAAATTTAACTAGTATTAGTTAATGTTGTACGAAACAGTTAATCATAGACACTGCTCAATATAGTTTACAAGTTTTATCGTATCTCTAAATTAATGATGTGAAAATTAATCTTCAATCACTATCTTCAAGTTTGAGTCTAGTGTAATGTTATATTCTCTTAAAATACATTCATACTTATAGTCCTAAGAGCTCTCGGTGTCGAGCGTTATAGGGTTGCATGGTGCTTTATAACGCCGACCAATAACGCCAACCCTATAACGCTCGACATGTAACTTGAGTATAACAACAACGAGCGTCATGTAACTTGAGTATAACAACAACGACAATGATACCCAATCTCGCCAGAAGCATAGTGTGGGGGAGGTGAGATGTAGACAGATCATACCCTTATCATTGGGAAAAACTTGAGGATAAAGTGATGAAAAGAATGTCTTTTTTAGTTAAGTTATATATTATTAGATAAATTATTGATGTCAACACTTTTTTCATATAACGCGAACCGTATGGCTCTAAGACACATTGTGCCCTAACAACATAATAATCACAATTCTGAACAGGGCCGAGAAAAATAAACCGCGAACCGGACCGGACAGAACATATTTTGGTCCGGTCCTCGGTCTGTCCTTTCTCTCATACTCGGTCTTCGGTCCGGTCTGGTCTAGTTCGGTCTTGAGCAAAAACCGGCCACTATGCTTTGTAGGACCGGACCAAAGACTGAACCGGACCGACCCGGACATGGACCGAAGATTTTGGTCCAGTCCTCGGTCCCGTGTTTTAGACGAAATCAGTTTTCGGTCTGGTTCGATCTTTGGACCGCGATCTACCCTAATTCTGGTCAGCGTATAAGAAAAGATTAGTAATGAAGTTCGTATGTCATATTTTTGAACTGGGAGTAATGGTGATAGTGGTTACCATCTACACATACGCGTCACGCCGTTACATCGTCGCCTCTTCCCACCACCTTTATCATTTAAACAATCACTCACACCTCGCATATTACTTTTATATGCTTAACACACACAAAATACTCACAAAACTTTCAAAGTTATCACGGCTATCTAGTCCTATGATTGAGTGGATGAATTACAATGATTAAACAGAAAGAGATACGTAGTATTATATCCGTCTCAAAATTATTGTCCACTATTTGATTTCGGGTTGTTCTAAAATAATTGTTCACTTCCAAAAATAAATAAGGAATTTAGTTTAAGTTTACCATACTACCCTCACTTGAAATTATTATTATAAACATTAAAGAAGTTTTAAATTAATTGATTAAAAATAAAACTGTTATTCTGTAAAAATTAAGAAAAAACTGTAATAATAAGTTTTACTTTTATTTTATGGTTACATAGAATAAGTTATTTTGAAGTGAAAGGGAAAAAGATAAGAGTGGAGTGAAAAGAGTACGGACTCTACTCCTGTTTAGTACAGTAATGTCTTCCTAGCTAGCATGACATATTTCCTCGATTTCATCATCTCCCATTATTTAATGTTCCATTTTGGTCTAATTCAACACCAGCCCCTTGTCTTTTCACGCTGCTTGACCCTATAAGATTCAAACCAAAGGCTACTAACTTAGGTAATCAAACGTTTATTATCAAAAAAGTTGTTACAAACATATATGTATTTAGCTCATCACGAGATGTTATAAGATATGATAAGTTGATAACTTTACCACTCAATGATTTTAGACAGACTCGTGAGTCCTCTATTGCACAGTGTTCTTTTTATGTAAATCAAGTCAATACAATAGCTTTGGATGAAAGAGGTTGGGTGTAGGGGTAACCAACAACACAATTCTCAATTTAACACCATATCATTTTTTTCACTTTATCACCAAAAAGCTGTAATATGGCAACCAACTTCATAGCATTAAGATAGCACACTTAAACATTGCATTGGGGCCGGGTCCATGAAGAAGGGTCCGGTTGTCATCAAAAATGCATGAGATCGAGGTATTCTCATCGATTTACACATTTTGAAGATATCATACTTAAACACAAATATACTCCTCCAAACTCACAATCACCTTCACTAACTCGGTCGGCCGATAAACCAATCACTCGTTTTTTCTTGCCACGCACGCATGGTTGGGGGGAGGCTTAATAAGAACGGCGCGAGCATTTGGCCTCACAAACACCTCTTTGCGAGCCTATTTCACTTAGGTAGTGTTTGATTTTAACTTAATTGACTTAATTTAAAAAAAACTTAATTTATTAAGTCATGTGAAAAGTTGTTTGTTTTTAACTTAATCAAAAGAAATGACTTAAAATAATAAGTGACGAAACTGAGGGTCTCCACATTAAGTCATCTATTAATTAAAAATGACTTAATAAAAAAGTTAACCAAACAGGCCCTTAGTCTTGTTTATAAGAAAAACTTAATGAAGTATTCCTATTTAGAAAACCAAGAGCATAAAAACCGAAAAACCGAATCGGAACCAAAAAACCCCAAAAATTCGTACTGAAAAAACAGAACCAAATGATAAGCCGTCAGGGGCGGTTTTGATTTTTTGAAAACCGAATGTTTAGGGCGGTTTTTGGTTGGTTATAAATATTCAAAACGAAAAAAACAGTCTTGCCACACCTTTATATATATATGTGTGTGTGTGTGTGTGTGTGTGTGTGTGTGTGTGTGTGTGTTTTTGAAAAATTTAAAATAATTTTATCTACTTAATTAATTTAACAAAATATTCAGCAATATATCTCTTGGACTTTTGCGGAATTTTTTTTAATGCTAAGACTTGTATTCATAACAAGTTGGTAGACCCGCGCTCCGCTGCGGGACACGCTGCGGAGCACGGGATTTTACGTTAATTATTCGCGACGAACGGTAACCAACGAAATAATAGTTAATTGATATGTGAGAATTCACATATCCATTTTATACCAAAAATGATCTTAAAAATATGAAATAATGCAAATTATGTTTGTATATTGTTTATTTTGTCTTTTGTGATGTGTAGGTACGGATATTGCAAAAATCACAAGAAAAAAGCCAAAAACCGGACAAAAACGAATACGAGACAGACATAGTACACAAGAGTCGGATGTTGGTTAGCAAAAGGTCAACAAAAGTCAACCAAAGTCAACATTGGTCATCCACATAATGACAAAACCTTGAAAATACCAAAATGTTAAACCTTTTTCACCATAAGTCCCTTTATTAATAACATCGTTAGTCTTTTTATATTAAAAGACTAACGGTCGTTAAGTCTTATTATAAACCAAACCCAATACCCTTTAACGTAGTCCAAGCCCAAAAACAAACCATGAGCCCAAGTCAAACCCCACCAATTTAACCAGGTCAAACTCTCAAACGAATAAGAATTGAGGGGCGGGAAAATCAGTTTACTGTTCACCGTCTCTCCCAATTAACTCTGCTCAAAATTAACTCAACTTAAGTACAATTAACTCGTCCTACATGGCAATCGAAGATGCTAGTACTATGCTCCATGTCAGCAAGCAAAACGTCACTCGAAAGCCAATGATTGGCTCATTCTGACACATTGGATAACACGCGTGCATCAAAGAAACACACCAAAATGAAGAAATTTACATTAAAATAAGTATAAAAGAAGCACAAGGCTCCAAGAAGCTGGGATTGTCACGCTGGCAATCCGTGTGGCTCTTATCTCATCCAAGGGCTTCAAATTAAAGAACAATGATTGGTTAGAAATTAAGGGTCAGGATCAAAGCAAGAGGAGCGTCTAAAGGACCTAGAAGCATCCACTATTGCCTATAAAAGGGAGCTCATCTCACACACACAGTGGATCTTATCTAGTGTAGAATTTTAGGGTAGCTTTAGCTTATTGTATCGTTTAGCTTATTGTATTTTCAAATCAATGTAATGTTCTTTTCATTAGCTTGTAATCACTTTATTAAATCAATAAAAGTTTACTTTCATATAATGGAAGGGAAACCAATAATGGAATGGCTTCCAGGACCTTACCAGCTTATCTTAAGATAAGCTGGAGCTTGTTGATCAGCTCTTGGAGCAATTTTTATAAGCCTTGTTTAAGCAAAGGCTTTTGTAAGTCCTATTTTTCCTTTTAAAGCTTAATTCTGCAACTTAGCTTATTACTGCTTATTGTATGCTTAATACTGTTTAGATTAGTTTAGATTTGCTTATTATTGTTGTTAGATGCTATTTGTGTTTAATTGTTAGCTTAAATCTTAGTTTTCATATCTTAGATATTAAACAGTTGCAAAAACTAAAAATATTAGCATAGTTAATTAGCTTGTAGTTGTAGCTTATTTGATTATTGAAATTTGATCATTAAGTCTATTATAAGCTTTGTAATATCTGGTACTTGAATTTTGTGCCTTAATTCTCAAATTTATAAGCTTAAAATGGTTTTGATCAATCTAAAGGGGTGTTTGGCTAAAGGCAGTACTAACTTAAGTTAGTATTGTCCATGTCCATTTGGTTCTTTAAGTTGATTTTAAACTTCAACTTTAGGTTTATAAAGTTAGGGTTTAAGGTCTTTGTAGGTTTAATAAAATTTTAATCAAGTTTATGAGTAGTTGATAGAATCTGAGAGTATAAGCTCAGTTTTATTGCAATTTGTGCTTAAGTCTGTTTGAGCTGTATTGGTTGATCAAATGTGCTTGTTTTGGTGTAAGAATTGTGTTTAAAACAAGTCTTAAAAGTCTGCACTAGTTGTTTGAGATTTGGACATCTTTGTGTCATTTGCATCAGTATACAAAAACAGCCAAAAGGCCCTTTTTAATTCAAAAATTAAGTAGGATTTAGTTAGAGTTTGGTCTTTAAACTTAGAGCACAAGTAGTTTATAGGGCATACTAGATCTGTTTGAGCTTATTTTGTAATAATTAGCTTATTAGCTCATCTGTTTTTAAGCTTACATTTAGTTCTTGTCTTTTCATAAAATCAAAAAATAGAGTAACCTGCACAAGTAGGCTTTTTCACTTAGCAATTTCTTAGCTTATTTGATTTTCAAACTCATTTTTTATTGTTGTTTTAAGTAGTTTTTAGGATAAGCTTTCTAGTGGTGTAAGTCTTATGTCCATAAGGATTTGTTTTGGAAACTGTTTTGAGTGCTAAGTGCTAAGTGCTTATTTGAGCTTATGGCTTATTGTTTTGATGAAATGATGTTTAGTTGTGCTTGTTAGACTAGGTTTGAAGTAATTTTAGCTTAATCAGTTTTGTTTTGAGCTTATCCTGGCTTATTAAAAAAAATATTATCAATTAAAATTATATTTTAAATTTTTAAAACCCAAAATTTTTAAAAAAAAATTAAAAACAATTTATTATATTAAACAAAAACATCTATTTGTAATTTTTATCTCCAGTTATTTTGGTTAGTATTAGTAGTTATTTTGGCTGATTTACTCTTATTTATCTATGACTAATTAAACTTATTTTGTCGGTTTTATGTTGGTGGTTTTGAACAACCAAAGCAATAAGGACAAGGAAGGAAAAGGGGTGGCATTCCAGTATTATTAATCTTCTCCCTCCCCCCCGGTTTTTGATTATTCTTAAAAGTAGTATTTTTAGTGAGATTTTTTTTTGACTAGTCTATTGTGATTGAGATCCCTAAAGAAAAACAGTTTGTTCGCTAGCTTATTAGGTTATTACATTTAAAAGCTTTAATAAATTGTTTGGAAGGTAATATATAAAAAGAGGATAAGACCACAATAACGACCAACAAATAAGCCTCGCGTTGGTGGTTATTGTAGGATGTTACTCTGTGGTTCGGATTATCTTTGGGGGTAAATCTATGTTTGCGCTCCTTAGGCTTGTATAGTATTTACTATGAGCTTGTTTAGTATTGGGTCCTCCACTAAATCGTATTTTATACTTAGAATAATTATTAATGGACTTTAATGTCTGCCTTAAGGCCCCAATAAGCAGGGAAACAAGTCGTTTTATGGGTTTTTTGACTGGACTTTGGAAAATGGAAACTCTATATGTAATGATGTTGAAAGTAGTTTTGGGAAATACATTTTGGTAAACATTTCGAGATATGAATTTGGTATTTTGTTGAAAAATGGTGGAATGGAGAAAAAGTGTTTGAAATTAAGGTTTAAACTTTGGAAAACGATATGCTTTGTATATAAACAAAAACTGGGTCATGTCAAAATTTTATATAAAAATCCTTACTTTATACTGTTTTATAACAATTAACTTCTTTTACGAAATCACACTAAAATGTTATTATTTTAATAGTGCGACTAAACGATTTGTGAAAAAAGATATATTTTATAAATATAAAATATGAAACTTCTCAAAGTTGTTTTATGAAAATAAACGTTTAATTTCCTATAAGCTATACAATTAATTAAGGTAACTATGGTTACCGAATGGATTTACCGAAGTATACCTACGCTTTGAGCTGGAAACCCTGTCAAGGAGATTCTTTGAATCTACCTGATCACAGGTACAGTATTTATACTGTAAAACGGTCCTACGGAACCGGAGGTTAATCTAACCAAATCCGGACGAATGACAAAGCCATATTCGTCCACCCGCTTTATTGCTAACTGTTTTATTTCAGGATACATAAAGATGGAGATGGTGATGCCTCATTCCAGCTGGAGTCGGATTCATTACCACATGCTCATGCTCAAACTACAAAGACATACTATAAGCATCAAGATTCAAGAATCATGAAAGCTCAAGAATTAAAGACAAAGACTTCCGCACAAACTCTGATATACAAGATCTTCCTTCAAAGATATCAAGTCTATCAAGGGAGATTGTTAGCAAGCTTTCAAGATGATGCAAAGTATGAGCATGTTGGTCAAGACACAAGATCGCAAGGTGGCAAAGACGATCAAGACGGAAGGATAAAGATTTAAAGATCTCGGACGAAAAAGACAAAGTCAAAAGACAATGACAAAGGCTAAAGATCAAAGATCACAAAGCATGAAGGAACAAGCCTACAACGTAGACAGAGACAAAGATCACAAGAGCTCAACGACAAAAGCAATCTCATTGATCTCACGAAGGAGTGTCACAATGAACTCACTTCGGGGGAGATTGTTAGCCTCAAAATATTGAGTCGAACAAGGAAGTTCGTTCATTAATTATATTAGGTCTCGGTCATTAATTAATTATACGTTGTAATAGGCTAGACGGGTAAACGGGCTATTTGTGTAATCTAATCGGTCACGTGTATCGGGCGAAAGCCCAAGTAATCCTAAGCCCGGCCCGTAGAAACACCAAGGCATGAAAGCCTCTTGGTTTTAACTATAAATACCCCTCTCCAAGGATGGAGAGGGTGTTGGTTCATTTGTAAGATTTTTGTGTAATCAACCATTCTCATTTTTCTCTCTCTAACTTCTTTCTAAAATTCTTATCATTTTATCTCATCTTATTTTCTTGTTCATCATGGTGAAGTGAAGATTATTTTGGGTTCCGACATTTGGTATCACTCGCCACGGGCAATTTTTGTCGCATACTGTGTTTCTGCCTATGTCGGGGTTATGACAGATTGATATTCAGAGCCAAGGTTATAGAGAACTATGTAGCTTGACCTAGACTATGACCTAAGAACCTTCATATAGTTGCATTATAGGATCTATGTGCGTGGTGTTCCGCTTATACTTGCTTTTATGGTTATATAGTATATCGTATTAGAAAGTCAATCATTGAAATGTGTCAGCTCAATACTGGGTACAACTAGAAAAGGATGCGGGTATAAGTACAGTGGCCAATATAGTTATAAATGTATCACAACCCACGCGTATTTGGTAATATCGTTCACACAAATCAGTGTTGACACCTTAGGACCGTATTATGCGTATTATAGTATATTAAGTTATCCTTTATATATTAACCTTCCCGCCTACCTAATGTTACCTATGTCCTCCCTCGTGTAGATAATGTCGCCAAGGATGACGACACAAAGTGTTGGCCATGTAACTGCCGCACCACAAGGAGGAAGGATAGGTGGACGGACTGGTAGAGGAGGTGGTAGAACTAGAGGTCGATCTGGTGATCATGGTAATGGTAGGATTGATGGTCAAGGTGGACAAGTAGGTGGTCAAGATAGTGAGGTGAATGATGGTGTTGACGGAGTCCCCGAATTCTCCACTATCATTGCACAACAACTGCAGAACTTACTTCCCACTATCTTAGCTCAAGTAGGCAACCAAGGCAGCAATTAGGGGAACCTTAGAAATCAAAACGGCGATGCCGTCAATGACAACATCCAGGGCAATGTTAGGAATGTCATTATGAACAACAACCGAAGGGGTTGTTGCTATAAAGAGTTCTTAGCTTGTAACCCAAAAGAGTATGACGGGAAGGGAGGTGATATAGTCTATACCCGTTGGATAAAGAAGATAGAGTCAGTTCAGGATATGAGTGGGTGTAAAGAAAACCAAAAGGTGAAGTACACTGTTGGTTCATTTGTCGGTAAGGACCTTACGTGGTGGAACTCTCAGATCCATACACGAAGCAGAGAGGCCGTTGTTGGGATGTCATGGGAAGACTTTAAGAATTTGACAAGAGAAGAATTTTTCCCGAACAATGAGATGCAGAAACTAGAAACTAAGTTCTGGAACCACGCCATGATCGGGGCTGGCCATGCTGTGTATATTGATAGGTTTCATGAGTTGGCTAGGTTAGTTCCTCACTTAGTTACCCCTGAAAACAAAAGGATTGAGAGATACATTTATGGCCTTGCTCCACAAATTCGAGGGATGGTGGCAGCAATGAATCCGGAAATAATTCAAAGGACTGTGCAGAAGGCTGGAACATTAACAGATGAGGCCGTTAGGAATGGGTCACTGAAGAAGAACCCTGAGAAGAGAAGGAATGGTGGAGAGCCTAATAGAGATAGGAATGTAAGAGATGAGAACAAGAGAACTAGGACTGGGAATGCTTTTTCTACAACCACTAACCCGGTGAGGAGAGAGTACAGTGGCACAATCCTTAAGTGTGTAAGCTGTAACCTACACCACTCGCCTGAGATGCCTTGTCGGGCTTACTTTAACTGTGGCTGCCCTGGACATATGGCAAAGGACTGTAGAGTGGCTCCTAAGATGGTAAACCCGGTGAATGCTAGAAACCCAATTGCTGCTCCTGGAGCATGTTATGAGTGTGGAGGAACCAATCATTTTAAGGCATCATGTCCTAGGTTGAACCAAGCACAAAGGCCAGGGGAAATCGTCCAAACGAAGTTGTTGCTAATAATGGGGGTCAAGGTCATGGGAACAACGATAACCAAGCGCGTGGAAGGGCATTTATGCTGGGAGCAGAGGAGGCTTGCCAAGACCCAAACATTGTGACGGGTACGTTCACTTTAAGCGATCACTATGCTACAACTCTATTCGATTCTAGTGCCAACTTTAGTTTTATTTCCACTACTTTCGTACCTCTGTTAGGCATAGAGCCCAGTGAATTAGGATTCAGTTATGAGATTAAGATAACTAGCGGGCAGCTAGTAGAGATTGATAAAGTTATTAGGGGCTGCAAACTAGAAATAAAAGTTCACATGTTTGATATTAATTTAATACCGTTTGGAAGCGGAAGTTTCGATGTGATCTTAGGAATGGATTGGTTGTCCAACCATAAGGCCGAAATAATTTGTCACGAGAAGGTAGTTAGAATACCCTTACAAGACGGCAAAGTACTTAGAGTTATAGGAGAAGACCATAAGAGAAAATAAGACATCTAATGATTGCTAAGGCCAAAGAGAAAAAACAAGAAGAGATTGTTGTGGTTAGATACTTTCTCGAGGTATTTTCGGATGACCTATCAGGATTACCACCTATTCGAGAAATCAAATTTCGTATTGAGTTAATCCCTGGAGCAATACCGGTCGCGAAATCTCCCTATCGATTGGCACCTTCTGAAATGGAGGAGTTTTCGGGTCAACTAAAAGAACTCTAGGACAAGGGTTTCATTCGACCAAGCTCGTCGCCTTGGGGAGCACTGGTATTATTTGTTAAAAAGAAGGATGGATCCTTTAGAAGGTGTATTGATTATAGAGAGTTGAACAAGTTGACCATTAAGAACCGTTATCCACTCCCTAGGATAGACGGCATGTTCAATCAACTTCAAGGATCACAATACTTCTCTAAGATAGATCTTAGGTCCGGATACCACCAACTGATAGTGCATGAGGATGACATTCCAAAGACTGCGTTTAGAACTCGTTATGAAGATTTTGAGTTCACAGTAATGCCCTTTGGTCTGACTAACGCACCAGCATTATTTATGGACATGATGAACCGAGTATGTAGGCCTTATCTAGACAATCTTGTAATAGTGTTCATCGATGATATCTTGATTTACTCTAGAACCCGGGAGAAGCATTAAATGCATCTAGGGTTAGTTTTAGAACTACTCAAAAAGGAGAAACTGTATGCTAAGGTTTCTAAGTGTAAATTCTGGTTGCAAGAAGTACAGTTTCTTGAACATGTGATCAATGGTGATAGGATTCATGTATACCCTAGTAAGATTGAAGCTATTAAGAATTAGGAAGCCCCTAGAACTCCGTCCGAAGTTCGTTCATTTCTAGGCTTGGCTGGGTATTATCGTCGATTCATTGAGAACTTTTCTAAGATAGCTAAGTCGCTTACCATCTTGACACTATAAAAGTAAGACCTTTGATTGGGGTGAGGAACAGAAAAAGGCATTTCAAACTTTAAAGGATAAGTTGTGTAATGCACCTGTTTTAGCTCTCCCCAATAGACCAGAAGATTTTGTGGTGTACTGTGATGCATTAGGCTTAGTATTAGGTTGTGTGTTGATGCAAAGAGGTAAGGTGATAGCATATGCATCTAGGCAGTTGAAAATCCATGAGAAAAACTACACCACCCATGATTTAGAATTAGTTGTGGTTGTGTTTGCTCTTAAGATCTGGAGACACTACTTGTATGGGACAAAGAGAATTATCTATACTGACCATAAGAGTCGTCAGCGCATCTTTAACCAAAAGGAATTGAACATGCGTCAGCATCATTGGATAGAGCTTTTCAACGACTATGACTGCAAAATTTGCTACCATCTTGGTAAGTCGAATGTAGTAGCTAATGCACTGAGTAGGAAAGAGATGATCAAACCTAGAAGGATTAGAGCCATGAACATGACCCTTCAGTCGAGTATCAAGGATAAGATACTAGAGGCTCAGGAAGAGGCATCTAATGAGTCTGTAGGATTACATAGAGGGCTAGATGAACTGATAGAACGTAGGAGTGATGAAGCATTGTATTACCTGGATCGAATATGGGTCCCTTTGAAGGGTGACGTGAGAACCCTGATAATGGATGAAGCCTATAAGTCGAAGTACCCTGTACACCTAGGAGTTGATAATAGTATTAGGATCTTAGGGATAGGTATTGTTGGTCGAGAATGAAAAAGGATACAGCTGTGTATGTTAGTAGGCGTTTGACTTGTTTGAAGGTTAAGGCTGAACATCAGAGGCCGTCTGGCCTACTGTAGCAACCTGGAATCCTTGAGTGGAAATAAGAGAGAATAGCAATGGATTTGGTTACAAAGCTACCAAGGACTAGTAGTGGGCATGACACAATCTGGGTCATTGTGGACCGGTTGACTAAGTCTACTCATTTCCTACATATGCGTGAGGACTATAAGATGGATAGGTTAGCTAGATTCTATCTGAATGAGCTCGTTGTTAGGCATGGTGTGCCGATCTCAATCATATCGGATCGTGATAGTCGTTTCACATCGAGGTTTTGGCAAACAATGCAAGAGGCATTAGGAACTAAGTTAGACATGAGTACGGCTTACCACGCTCAAACCGATGGTCAGAGTGAGCGTACTATCCAGACCTTGGAAGACATGCTTAGAGCATACGTCATTGACTTTGGGGGAAGTTGAGACGTTCATCTTCCATTGGTAGAGTTCTCATATAACAATAGTTATCATTCTAGTGTGAGGTATGCACCGTTTGAAGCCTTGTATGGTAGGAAGTGTCGCTCACCGATTATGTGGGCAGAAGTTGGAGAAGGGCATTTGATAGGGCCTGAGTTAGTGCAAGAAACCACTGAGAAGATCTCGCAGACTAAGGATAGACTTAAAGCCGCACGTGATCGTCAGAAAAGCTATGCAGACAAAAGGAGAAAACCCTTAGAGTTTAGTGTAGGTGAGTATGTCTTGCTCAAAGTGTCACCTTGGAAAGGTGTGGTATGCTATAGGAAGAAGGGAAAATTAGCACCTAGGTTCGTTAGACCCTTTGAGATCACTGAGAGGATCGGTCCAGTAGCCTATAGACTTAGACTACCTAAAGAACTTAATGGTGTTCATGACACGTTCCACGTGTCAAATCTTAAAAAGTGTTTGGCTGACCTAACACTACAAATACATTTGGATGAAATCCGGGTGGATGCTAAGTTTAACTTTGTGGAAGAGCATGTGGAAATCTTAGAACGAGAGTTCAATAAGCTTAAGCAGAGTAGAATTTCTATCGTCAAGGTTCGGTGGAATTCGAAACGTGGGCCTGAATTCACGTGGGAGCGTAAAGATCAAATGAAACTTAAGTATCCGCATCTTTGTAGTTCTAGCAGTAGTTGAATTTCAGGGTCGAAATTCTTTTTAAGGGGGGTATAATGTAACCCTTGCCCTTTTCTGAGATTTGAATGTTCTAATTTAGTCCTTTGACTATTTGACTTTTGTCAGTTCCGTTAGATCAAGTACCATGTTGACGGCGGTGAATCAATGTGATTTTGGTTATCTGGTGTTTATGTTGCCTGTGTTAATCATTTTTAGAGGATTTTATCTATGTTGAATATGTTTCGGGAGGTTCATCCCGTAAATAGCTTGAAATGCCAAAAAAGAGTCCCGACACATTCGTTAATGTTCAAAACGAATTTTGGGAAGTTTAACTGTGAAATATGTCGTGTAAATAATCGAGATTCATAAAAATATATTTTTGGGTTCATTAAAAATACTAAGAAACTTTGGGTAACATTTTAAATTGGCAAAACTTGAGTCTTAAGCGAACCCGACACAAAACGAAGACTCTCGAGACCTCCTTGGATGCTATAACCAGTCGAAGACAAGGGGGACAAGGAGGGCTAGTTTTTAGCTATTGTGTCCAACCTCTAGTAGCCTTTGTCATGGATTACAAAACACATAGTGCATGATTTAAAAACACATTTCATTCTCTTTTTCTCTCTTGTTGCGTCCGATCTACACACACACACTTAAATTTTTGCAACTTTGATCAAGAACATGAAGATTTAGGAATAGTGGGTTGATTCTAGTATTCGGGTTATCATTTAAATAACGTTTGGGTTGTCAGATCGTGTCCTAACTCGGTTTCAAAACCCTCTTTGCTTGTGTTAATCCTTTTTAGAGGATTTTATCTATGTTGAATATGTTTCGGGAGGTTCATCCCGTAAATAGCTTGAAATGCCAAAAAAGAGTCCCGACACATTCGTTAATGTTCAAAACGAATTTTGGACGTGAAAACTGTGAATATGTCGTGTAAATATTCTAAGTTCTTGAAAAAGTATTTTTAAGTCTAATAAAAATACTAGGAAACTTCGGGTAACATTTTAAATTGGCGAAACTTAAGTCTTAAGCGAACCCGACACAAAACGAAGACTCCCAAGACCTCCTTGGATACTATAACTGATCGAAGACAATGGGGGTGACAAGGAGGGCTAGTTTTTAGCTATTACGTCCAACCTCTAGTACTATAAGCCTTTGTCATGGCTTACAACACACATAGTGCATGATTTGAAAACAAATTTCATTCTCTTTTTCTCTCTTGTTGCGTCCTATCTACACACACACACTCAAAAAAATTTCAACTTGATCAAGAACATGAAAACATAGAAGTTTTGGGTTGATTCTAGTATTCGGGATATCATTTAAACAACGTTTGGGTTGTTGGATCGTGTCCTAACCTGCTTTCAAAACCCTCTTTGTAAGTCTTCTAAATTTTAATTTAACTTGTACTTTTGAATGTCTAATGATGCGTAGAAGCTAGTTGTACGGTGCGTTTTCTAAAAATTTAACACGAAAAATTTACGAAAACCCATTAAGGGTGCATTTGGGGCTCGAACTATGGAAACAAAAGGGAACAAGGTTTATCATATTTACGTCGTGGTTGTGATGATTAAAAAACATTTATTTGCTATTTAGCTTATTTTAGTTAGTAGCTTATTTGGCTTATTTATAAGCACTATTGAACTTATTTTGGGATTATGTTGGTTCAAAAACCACAAGGAAAAGGAAATAAGTATTTTTGGTTGATTACCTCTTATGTCATATTTTGTGAGCTTATTTTAATAGTCTATTGTGATATCTAAATAGCTATGTAGCTTATTAGCTTATTTAAAAGCTTACTATACTTGTTTGGAGCGTAAAAGGGCTTACGGCCTAATAAGCCCTATAAGCCGTTCATGGCTTATTATAGGCTTATTGTGGTTCGAATTATTTTGGTAACTATCGTTTGGGCTTATATTTACTAATGGGCTTTAGTATTGGGCCTAAATCGTATTTTATACGTACGAATAACTTAATGGACTTCTAATGGGCCTTAATGCCCAATAAGAGAAAACAAGTCATTTTATGGGTTTTGACGAACTTTTGAAAAGTGAAACATACTTATGTAATGATGTTGAAAGTCATTTTGGGAAATACATTTTGGAAAGTGAAACACCCGTAAACCTTCAAATAAATTTAATACTCAAAAATTGAATTCAATCAAGTATGATTTCGTTTTTAGAGAGAAAGTCAGATGACTTTTTGAGATCAGTTTGTAAAGATGGTTTGGTGGATTAGATGTTGTGTTAGAGAGCAGGAGGAAGAGACAAGATTAAGACACGTATACCCCATCGTGAAGAGTTGTAACACTAAATGCACCGGTCGGGTCGGGGCAAAAGTTATAAATGGGAGGGTCGGACTTGGGTTGGGTCATCATTTAATGCAACCAGCAATCCTGGTTATTGTATGTATTTATAATTATAATTTTATGGATTTTTATTTTTTTTGTTTCGTACTTTATATTTTTATTGCTAGATGTTATGCTACTATTAATCTTGTTTGAATAATGTTTTATCGGGACATAATGTTTATGTTTGATGGGAAACTTGCTAGGTTTTTTTTGAAACAAAACGAAATACTGTAATAATGAAATAGGTTAAGAGTTATGATGGTTCATAACTAACAAGTTTATTTATCGGTAAATCCAATTAAAAGAAAAACCGAATAAGAAATCGAAGCCGACTGATTTAATGAGAAAAACCAAAAATCAAACCCAAAAAACTAAAATCAAACGGTTTACAATTTTCAAAAATCGTAGTTTTTTATTCGAGCTTTACTTTTAACCAAAAAACGCTCAAACCGTCTCACGATCACCCTTTAAAAATACTCATGACGTATAACAAAACAAAAGCCTTTCATTTATGAGCATTGCTACACATTCCTACAATTTGTTCTTAATTATCCTCCTGCCAACATAATAACATGATATGTGGAATCCACTTGTCATCCGATCATATTTATAAATTCATCAATAACATTAGTAGGAAGATGAGTAAGAAGAATTTGTAGAAGGAAATAGCATTTTCCTTCATTTATTTGTCACACTTGAAAAACTTTCTAAATTTTCCTAGTCCTCCTAGCTAGGCACTCAACATCTTTAGTATATTTATTCCCAAGCTAAGGCTACGCACAACAGCGACTACCAGCGACCTACATTACCCTGTCACATCAGCTTTCTCTCTCTGGCGACCTACATGCGACTTTCTGTCATTATACGGTGACCTTCATTTTTTTTCAAAGTTTTTTAACAACAAAATTAAATTTCATTAAAAATAAAAACATTACATAAATATAAAAACATTACAAGAATATAAAAACATTACATAAAAATAACATGATAATAATTATTAAAAACTTAGACTAATAATCTAAGTTATATCGCACCTTGATTTCGTCTTTCATCTCCTGCAGCTTCTGTTGTTGTATTGCGGGCAAAGAGGAATTGATTTTTGTATTATAGAATAAGTCGTCT
>BQNB010021713.1:22408-63908 GCA_026074375.1 Tanacetum coccineum | reverse complement strand
ATATATGTTTGTTATGTATGTGTGTTTACGTGATAATATATCGTTACATATATGACAATGATCATACTATGTGTATTTTCACTTGCATGTGTGTGTCTCATTTATAGGCAAAATTTCAACATAAATCCGAACTGAAAAAACCAAAAACCAAAAAAACAGAATCGTAAAAAACTGAGCGGTTTCGGGTTTTGGTTTTATAAAAACTGACTATCTCGATTCGGTTTCGGTTTTAGCCAAAAACCAACCCAAACCGAACCTTGCACACCCATACTAAAAATTACTGAATTAATCTAAAAGTAAACGTATTGGTCTTATACATAACATATAGGATAAATTACACAGTTCGTCCCTATGGTTAGGCCTGATTACGGATTCAGTCCCTAGATAACGGGGGTCGATGTCGTTAGTCCTTTTTTGTCACTGTTGTTACCCGTTTGGTTCCTCGAGCCCCGTTATTTTTAACTGGTGTTAGTTTGACTTTTCAACGTGGGCATTTTAGTAATTTCAAATTATTGTAGTTTTTTCACCGTTGGTCCCTGATTTTTTTTTGTTTTTTTTGTTTTTTCAAATGGCTTTTTTACTGTTGTTCATTTTTTTGTCGTTTAGTGATTGCACAATTGGTCCCTGACTCCAAATTCAAAATGTAACTTTTACTGAGGCATTTTTTTGTCTTTTTCCCTTACACCGTTGGTCCTTCGGGTCTCTCTTTTTTTTTCTTTTCCCATAATAATTAGTCACCTTTTTTCCCCGTCACACAATTGTTGCTAATTTCTTTTATCTTTTTCCATAATAAATAATCACTGTTTGCTTTTCTTCATTACACCACCGTTGCTTTTTTTCCATTATAATTAGTCACCGTTTTATATTCAAACTGAAAACATATACAATGCATTATAACTTTACAACAAATCTTTAACAAATTTAACAAGCAAAAAATATGATGGGTAAAATCATCACTACTGAGCCATACTAAACCATTTGTTTCTTTACAATGAATCACCATGTATTCTAACTTTACAACAAAATATGATAGGTAAAATCATCACTACTGGGACATCTTCTCCTCGAAGAGTAGCTAGATCTTTCTCTCGTAGAGCTTTCAGCCCACTCGGTGTTTGTGATGGTGGGTACAACCGGCAAATCGTTACCAGAATTAGCAATCAAAAGATTACGAGTATCAACACCCATAAGCTGTCCAAATCAAATAAAACGCTTTATTGGGACACCAATCCAACTTCACATGAAGCATTTAGATGACAAATCACAATTACTCTAGCAATCCCCATCGTCACAAACCACCATCGGAGACTCCGACGCCGGTCGTGACCAGCTCGTCGACTCTACGGTGTTGCTTAAACTACGAGTGGTTGGTCGGGGAATGGCGACGCATAACACACAACCACCGCCACCCACTCACCACTACCTAACTAGCCTCGGCCTTCGTCACAGTTGTAACACAAAACCACCTGCCGACGCCACAAAATTAACACACAACCGTAACCATAACCCATTCAAGCAGCCACTTAACCACCACCATCGCCCTGACACTGTCATTCAGATCACCGGCAAAGTCACACACTCAAATTTACCGTTCCTACTTTTTTGTATTGCATTCATCATAAATACACCACATCTACAAATCATCAGAATAATACCTCAAAAACTACCTCAAATATTTTGTATTTCTCTGGAGTGTTTCCTTGCACACTGGTTCACCAAATAACCAAATGCACATTTTGCGTGTTGGCCCGCGACTAGGATTATTCCAACTGTCGATAAATGTCTTCACAGTTACAATTGACGTGACAAACCCAATAAAAAAAACGGCACATCAAATTAATCTGATATGGACCTAGCAATACAAGATCATCCCCACATTAATCACGGGACACAAAAGACCAAACAACATTCTAGCTTGGCACTTTATTCATTCATTTTCTTTCCACTATCATTCACAAAAGACCAAAGTGATATAAATGAGAAATCAGTGTATGTGTTTAGAGTGCAAAAACATATAGCACCATATTTCATCTTCTCTCTATTGTAAAACCAAAACCAAATAGATCAATCACAGATCTATAAGAGGGAGAGAATGAAATATAGTATTATGTGTTTTTATTTTTTACCTATCTCCTTTGCAAAACAAAACACACAACTGATGGTTAAATAACATATGCCTATGGCACCCGATGACGCTGGTTGTTATTGGGTCTACACGGACCCTTACGTCGTATGGTGGCGACCCCCACTAGCCCTGGCCGCTCCTATAAACATCGCGAACCACCATCGTTTTCTGTCATTTCGCCAGAGAATACCACCAAGAACTACCACCTTCACTTCAAATGGGTAAGTTCATGTCGCCGGAAAAAAATGCATGCTTTTTGGATTGGGTTGATCTTTGGTTTTTTAAGGTTTTTGGATTTAGAGTGTAGATGGGTATTATGTCAAAATGTAAGAACATCTAATGAACATTATTGATTTGAGTGATAACTTTGAAATGAAAGAAGATCTGATGAGCATTGACAACTTTGTGTAGTGAGTACACTTTTTTTTTGGGTAATGAAAAAAGTATAGAGCTTATAGGATTGTAGTGAAGTGTACACTTTAAAAAATAAATCATATAAAAGGGACCAATGACGTAACAAAGTTTTTATGCGAAATTACCATAATACTCATCACTAACGAAGCGATTTAACGACCATTCATCCCTTGGGACTAAACACTCACAAAAATGACCACTTTTGTGACCATTTCTACCGATTTTCAAAATGGGAGACTGAATCCACAAACGGGGTGGACCATAGGGACCAACAGTGTAATTTACCCTAACATATATACAAACAATAACTTGCTATATCAAGGTTTCATATGGTACGTAGTTGAGGCTTTTTTGTGTCCGTCAAATAAACACCTCAGAGATCTTTGAGCTAAGTGAATTATATTTCTGCCAGATTTACTGTCATTAATTTTTAAGTTTTATTTGGACATTTAACGCATAGCCATGGCTTGTAAGTTGCATATGAAAACTCGGATGACGTTCTTGCATAATCCTGTTAACCAAAGACGTGTGGTTCCATACAACTTAGAACGGATGGGTATAAGTCGGTGTTAGAATTCCATGTTACAAGATCTAAACAGTTGAAGCTATTATACTATTAGTGACTCAAATGATGGGATATATATAGGAAAGACTAGGATATCGTTTCGCTCACTAATAGGAAACTTTATGTTCGACCAGTTTAACATAATCTTTTATGGGGTGGGTGACCTCTTCTAAAAAGTTATTGGTACTTCCTAAATTTTCCGGTTTTTTAATTTTTATGATTTTGTTTATGTTATAAAAATATGAAACGGAAAGTGTGAAATAAAAATTATAAACTTTAACAAGTCAAAAGTATTAAACTGACAAAAAATACGGAACAAAAACTGATAAAAAACTGTGTTACACTGTAAACAGGGAGACAAAATAAATCAAAAGTACGAAACATCTGTATTTTTGGTGCGTCAAAGGATACCAATACTAGCCCCAATCTTTATCAGCAACGGAGTCAACTTGATGATCAAAAGTCATGTTAGATCGACAATAATTGACATAGACTACTGTTTCTTGGTCCTTGTTACAGTAATTCTTATTCTCCGTCACATATTTAATCTATTTAGCTACTCCATGCAAGAAAAATATGTGCTCTTTAAGGCTAGACGGAGTGGTTCACCACCACTTATCAGACACGTCAACGCCACATCAGCTTTCTCTCTCTAACTTTATCACTCATCAAACACACTTAATAAAAACTCACCTTACCCACAATTTTTTTATTTAATTACTTTCATTCATAAACTAAAAATGTAAACGTAAACGTACAAAATTAATAAAAAAAGTAAACTAAATTAAAAACATTTATTCATAAATTAAAAACATTACATAATAATAAAAAATCACGTTAACATAATAATGTTAAGGTAATGCATTAACCACTGCCACTACCAGTGGTTAATGTCATTACATTTCTCGTATGCTTTTCTAAGATCGTCTTTAGCTGTGCATGCATCGTCAAATTGCAAGGCTAAATCCAAAATCGTTTTTTGATGAACCATATCTTCGTCAATTAGTTTTTGAACAAAAGCTTGGATTTCATCGCCGGTATGTGAAACCGACAAGCCATTTTAAAAAGTTTATGAAAGTGTATATAAAAATGAGAGTTGTGTATAAAAATGAGTGAAGTAGTGGGTATTTATAGGTTAAAAAGTGAGGTTTTAAAAAAAGGTTTTTTTTTTTAAAATGGAACGGAAATAAAAATTAAGAGGCCCACATTTTATCACTCACCAAAGGTGAGTGGTTCACCTTCACCTTACCCACTCGCGCACGAGCTTGAGGGTTCGGCGTAAGGTTCACCATGGTGAATGGTGAAAGGGGAGGTGAAAAACCTCCCACTCCGTCTAGCCTAATCATAATTTCTTATGGATTTTTCTAACTTGTGCCCTAAGGGCACAACTTAAGGAAAGTTGATTGCCTGTGTGTCACCTTTTGAGTGGCTAGTCAGTGGCTGTGAGGCCTGATATGGGGACCACTCAATAACTGTTGGCAATTCAGACGGTGACATGTAGGTTGTGGACCCTTTCTTAACATGTGCCCTTAGGACACAATTAGAAAAACCATTTTCTTATTTTGGAAGTACAAATATACGTATTGGAGATATATATAGTTGAAACGAGAGAGAAATAGGAATTTTATAAATTATTAAATTGTAACCGATAATGTATCAATATTAGTGGTCTAAGTTTATTAATCACACGTTCGGATCAAGCCCATCATTCATAGGTTCGCAAGTCAACACATGACAAGAACCCTATAATTCAAGGCCACACCTCACCTGGTAAAGCATCTCCCAGGCCGCATATTACATGTGCATGGGATAATTGTCTTCAACTGCCGCTAACGGCTAAGATGTACAAATCTTATACGAGCCAGTGAGAGACACAAACCAACATTATATGAAGGAAGTACTTCCTCGTACGGGCCAAGGAGACTGCGCCACATATCCTCCTTGTCTGCTCATCACATGCTCAACATGTGGTCTCCCCACAACCGTTAATCATCCCTCAAAGGGTTTACCTCTAAAACCTACATGCCTGATTATAAATAGAAGGTATCCCTCATAGCATCACCAAATTAATACACTTGGGCACAACCGTTACACACAGTAACACCCACATATTACAAAGATATTTTATTTAAGTGTTATCTTAACTTCATGATCTCAATCATCTCTTCGCATTTTTATCGTTCAACATGAGAAACCAAACAACACAATAATCTTTCTCTAAATACGTTTTACATACCATACGTGAACAATAACAAAAGCTAAATATATAGAATTTTAAATGCTAATTTTTTTTAAAACAAAAGAAGCTAGTGATATGTGATTTGATTTAAGGCAAATCGCACATAAATATATCAAAAGTCAGTTTGAATTTTAGATACTCAATTTTTTTCTCAGTTTAAGGTATCCAAGATACTTTTTAATACAATGTTTAAGTGAACATGGTGAACCAAAAGTGAAACAATGACATTGACTCAATTTGAACAAACTTATTTAGGTTTGAAGTTATCTCAACTCTAAGCATGTTGTTCACAATTCAACTCGGTTCTATTATCTCTGTTTTCCATTTTTCAAATTAACCTGGTTGACATTATTCAAATTACACGGTTTAACTTTTCCAGATAAACTCGGTTCTAACTGTCTCGTTTTGCCTTAGTTTCGAATTAACTAGGTTCAATCTGAAATGGTTTATTTGGTTGAAAAATAATATCGTTTTTAAAGGATATCCCTGTTTAAGTTTTATCTCGGTTCAACTAGATTAACAATTAACTCGGTTCATTCAAACCAGTGAACATCTCGATTTATTCAAAACACGAAACACTCAACTCCGGAGGTTATCCAGATTCAAAAACCTAAGCGCGAATACAATCTAATATGATGATGACTAACTTAATTGAATCATAAGCCAAAACATTTTTCATCTATGAAAAAACAATTTTCCCCCGAGCCACCTCAAAAAACACATACTATACATCAAAACAAGGAATACATTTTAGCATCGATAATTATCTCGTCCTAATCGAACATAAAACAATTGCGCGAAACCTCATGTAGTGGTTAAAACAACTCATAATTCAAAATCATTTAATTTATAATATAACCGCTGAAGGAATAAAAATCCACATTTTTTGACTTGAATCATTGAAAAAGAGTGAGACTGAATTATAGAATTATTGGACCCGAAAAATATGAGTATCCTGATTTGATTGATAAATAACACGTTTAATAGGTAAGATTTATGAATGTTTTAGCTTATTTAAACATCACTTCTCGGATCCACTAAAAATTTGTATCAAAACGGAGTGGGTTTGTCTGCCGCATGTTCGCTGTTGGGGTTGTAAAAAGTAGTTATACTCGATTAAAAGAATATTAATGGAGAGCTGAGAAAAAAAAGTTTAGGTAAGATTTATGAAGGTTTTGCTTATTTATTACATCACTTCTCGGTCACATTTGTATCAAAACGAGTGGGTTTGTCTGCGCTTCGCTGTGGGGCGCGGGCTTTGACGTGTTCTGTTGCAATAGCAGTGGATTGATTGCATACCGTACAATTGTATAAGTAAAGCTATTGTTTTACCATCTTTCATTTCTCTCAAATGAATCACACATTTTTTAAAGCAAGTTCCAGACTTGATTTTAAAAGCAGCAGGCGCGAAAAACGCTTTCTCAATACCGCCAAACTGACAGTAGTGTCAAACTCATAGTTATCTACAAAAGATAGGATTGCATGTATGGTGTTTACCCTTTGTCTTTTGGTTTCTTTATGATTGAATCTCCTTCGATGTTTGTGGTATGCTGAAACAATACTCTCTAAGTTGATTTCTTCAGTGGTTGGGCTTCTGCAATATCTTTTTCTGTAGTATTGATTTCTTCTTCAGATGGCGGGGTTGATATTTCAGGCGACTTTGGGCTGAGATTGGTTGCTTGATCTAGCTATCCGATACTTGACACTGATAGTGTGGCGGGCAAGTCAGTAGCTGCAAGTAAAATGACTGTTAAGTATTTATCATTTGGTTTATAGTAAACTAATGCGTAGAAGGTATAGAGGTTTTGTAGCAAATTTGTAGCAATGTTAATGACACGTATTGTTGCCTGTAGTTAGGAGTAGGCTGAGCACATATTAACATATAAGCTAAATTCGTAGAAAAGGTATAAAGGAGCGAAAACAACAGAAGTCAACAATAGTACATGTGGAGTTTACTGAAGTATCTGGGGGCTATACACTTTGCAAATATTCAGTACTAATTTGGGTCTGCCATACTAAAACCATACCAAAATACACTTTTTAGATCAACCATTTTGACCCAAGCTAGAACTCTCACCAATTATATGCAAAATATACATTAGTATAAACAACTCTTAAATCTATAACATTTTTAGTAATAAATAGGTAGCATAAGTAGTGTTTGGGATTAGTATTTTTGATTAAATTTTGAGAAAAAGATTGCATTTAAGACTCATATGATCTATCCTACTGTACTATTGAGTTTAAATATGTGCATAAAAATAGCATCTACTCGTTACGTTCACTAAACTACACTAAGAAACTGGTAATACAAAGAAAATATAGAGACCAAACAGTGCCACTTGTATCTAGTACCCACATGAGAATACAGAGTTCGCATATGAAGCAGGCACGGAACACCCAAAAAGGCAACGGAAAACCCGCCAAACACTTTGACAACACACTGAATAATGCAGCAGGCACAAAAATTCACTCAAAAATACATGCAGACCTCACTGTAGCATAACTAAAATCAATCTGAACGAAACCTTACAGTTGTATTCAAGGTCGATATGAACAAAATAAAAGCACCTATGGTATAATGACAAAGATAAACCATCCATACAATAATTAGGCAGCGAAACTTACTATTACTTTGTGGTAGTCATGTGTGTTTGATATGTGATAAATCACATATCCTTTCTATATCAAAAATAGCCTTAAAATGATCAAAATGTTCAAAAATATGATTGTATTTGTGTATTTTGTTGTTTGTGAATGTGCAGGTACGGATAATGCAAAAATCATAAGAAAACGGTCAAAACTGGACAAACACGGACACGGGAACGGATAAAGTACACAAGAGCCGGGAGATTGCTATCAATGGTCAACACTTGGTCAACTATGGTCAACATGCTTAATGGCAAAATCAAAATACCATAAAAACCCTTAATGTTAAGTCATAATACAAAAATAGTCCCTAAACCCTAACACCGTTATCTCCTTTTTATTAAAGAGATAATGGTCGTTATCTCTTAGATAAACCCAAAACCAATTAAACCGGCCCATTTCTTTTATTAATATCCCAAGCCCAAGTCAAAGCCCACACCCCCGGGTCAAACAACAAGTAAGAAAAGAAAATAAGGGCAGGAAAGTTGGTTTTTACTGTTCATCGTCGTTCTCAACCAATTACCCTGCTAAAACAAAGGGTAAATCTTAATTAATGATGTGGCTTAAAGATTCGAGAACCAAGTGACAGCTTGGCATCAAACATGTCACTTCCAGAGCTTCTATTGGTTAATTTTACAAAGGAATGACACACGGGATCCTAAAGAAACACACAAGGAATGAAAAATTGCACTAAATCCTTTGTTAAAGAAGCACACAGCTCCCAACTTATGGGATTGCCACGCTGGCAATCCATGTGCTCCAAATTAATCTAACGGATAAGAAAAAGGATCCAATGATTATCATTAAATGAAGGGACAAGATCAGAGCTGGGAGGAGCGTGTAAGAGAGCCTAGAATCTTCTATCCCAGCCTATAAATACAAGGCCTCATCACTCACATTGGCGATGATCTTTACTTTTTCAGTTTTTAGTAGCTTAATGTTTAGCTTATTTTCATGTAATTTTCAGCTTATGGTTTTTAGCTAATTGTAATTTCCTTTTCAATACTTTGTACTCAATTCAGTTATTAATAAAAGTTTGTTTTTCATTTAAACTCTTTTGTCAATTCTGATTTCACTTTTATGCAAAATAATGGTTGATTAAAGCTCTATAACTATTTCTAAAGCTCTATTACTTTAAGCTACTAAAAGCTCTCTCAAATACTTGAATTCTAAATGGAATTGGATGGCTGCTTATATAATTTCCAGGTGTTAATAGAGGCTTGTGGGTCAATTCTTTTAGGATTAGACTAGGTATTGGAATTAAGCTTAAGCTGCTTTAATAAGCTCTATTAAGAGCAATCCACCTCTGTTTAGCTGAGGTGTAGGTATTCTTCTTTTTATTTTCCTCTATTTACTTTTCTGTATTTAGTATTCTAGCTTAATTATGCTTATTAGCTTATTGATTGCTTATTTTGGTTGTTATCTTATTAATCTAGCTTGTCTTGGTGGTTAAATGTCTTATGTGTTCATTTGTTAGCTTATTTCCAATGGTTGCTTATGTTTTGTTTTAGAACTTTCAAAAAAATACAAAAATAGTTGCATAGTGTAATAGATAATTGATTCTGCTTATTTGCTTAGTGATAAATGTTCAATAAGTTTGTTTTAGCTTTCTAGTATCTGGTATTTAGAATTTGTATTGAATTCCTTAATTTTATAAGCTGAAATGGATTTTTGGAGTTTAAAGGGGTGTTTGGCTTATGACAGTACTAACTAAAGTTAGTACTGTCATTGGTCATTTGGTCCTTTGAAGCCATTTTAAATCTCATAAGTAGGTTTATAAAAACAGGATTCAAAAGTTGTTTGTAGTTCTGATCTAGTTTTGATATAATTGGTGATAGTTGTTAAAGAACTGTTAACATAAAATCAGTTAAGAATGCACTTTCAGCTCAAATTTCTTCTAGGTGTTAATATTGCTCATTTTGCATTTAGCTTAGTATTTTAAAGTTGTAGAAACTGAGTCTTATAACCTGCAATTGTTGGATTTAAGAATTGGTTAATATAGTTGTCAAATGCATCAGATAGGGAAAACAGCAAAAAGGCCTTTTTCTAGCTTAAAATTCAGTGGGTAATTGTAGGAGTTTGGTCTTGATTTTTCGCACACAAGTAGTTTTTAGGTCAATCTTAATTAGCTTTAGCTTATTTTCTCTTTAAAGGATCATTAAGCTATCTGTTTTTTAAGCTCAAAATAAGCATTTTGTCTTTTCTAAATGAAAAGAAACTCATCAGACACTAAGTCAAAAAGCCATTTTCACTTAGCTTTTTCTTTAAGATTTTGAATTTCAAATTAGTTTTTAAAAGTTGTTTTAAGTATATTTGAGGTCAAGCTTTTAGGATTTATAAGCTAGATTTCCATAATGTTCCATTTATTGTTTATAATTAAGCCCCTACTAGCTTAGCTAAGTTTGTTGCTCTTGGTTTTCAGTTTTTCACTAAGTGCTTATTTTAAATCCTCAGCTTATGGCTTACTTCTTTGTGCTTATTTCTAGTTTAGAATAGTTTATTAAGTTAGTCTTAGCTTATTTTACTATTGTCCTTAGCTTACTTAGTCACTTCCGCGTCGCGGACAGCCAACCAATACACACTTAAGCCTAGCACCACCACGCTCTAACCTCTAAGCGTAGTACTGCTGTCGATGCATCCTCTCATGATTATTCTTGTTTAATTCTGTTTGTTCCTGCTTCTGCGTTTCAAACGAGCTATTAGGTTAGAAGTTAGTTGATAATAGTTTATTTGATTTTGTTTCTAGCTTATCTTAGTTTTTAGCTTATTAAGTTTTGTAAAAAGTAAAAAAAAGTAGTCAAGTGCTTTCTGTCTGTTTTAAGCTCATTTAATGGCTTATTGATTAGCTTTTAGAAAAGTTGTTTTCACAAAAATAGCTTATTATAAGCTGTTTTACAACTTTACTTTTTAGGTTTTTGCAAAATAAAAAAAAGGGGAAACTAAGGAAGTCGGGGGTGAGCAAGACTCGAACCCCCGACCTCAACCTAGCATCAACCCTTTTATAAGCCTTACAACACATAAAAACCCGCCAAACACTTTGACAACACACTGAATAATGCAGCAGGCACAAAAATTCACTCCAAAATACATGCATACCTCACTGTAGCATAACTAAAATCAATCTGAACGAAACCTTACAGTTGTATTCAAGGTCGGTATGAACAAAATAAGAGCACCTATGGTATAACGACAAAGACAAACCATCCATACAATAATTAGGCAGCGAAACTTACTATTACTTTGCGGTAGTCATGTGTGTTACCCGGACCAAGTTGTGTTGGATGTCGGCTTCGGTTGCATTAATGTGTTGCCGTTGCATTAATGTGTTGTTGTTCCACCGTAGTCTTGGCATCGATGACGCCGTTGCAAAAGGCACCTGGAACCGTGAAAAAATGGTGTCGTGTTATCATTTTAAGACGTGTGTTATAAAGTGAGAAGCAGATAACTTAACTGATAACTGATAAACTAAAGAGGTATTATAAGTTCAGAATTAATTTTTGTTTGCATATCTTGTTTTCTCCCTTTAGCGCATTTTGACCCGTTAACCAAAACCCATCTCCCAGCACACACCACAACCACAATCTCACATGCTCACTTCCCGCCACATGAAAGGTCAACAATAGTCAGTTTTTAAGACAAAAAAGGTCTACCGAAACGTCAATCTACCGAAAGAACAGTCTAGTGTGGGTACCTGTTATACATAACAAAATTCCACCCAATGACATCAATCCTCCCTTTCGAATGTTATTTAGGAGCCGATGCCCCTTTTTTCCTTCACCAAATAGGTAGACAGATTTATATCGAGAAAAATTCAATAAATCTTCAAGTTAAGACAGATGCTAGTGTTAACTATTACATTCTAATGTCGTAAATCCACATATGTATATAACAACGCAAAAGGGTTAACAAATACCTGAGCATGTGTAAAATCAAACGACGGACGGGATTCATCTTCTTTTATCTAAACACAAACACATGAAAGGCTTCTGCTAACCAAAGCATGTGAGTTGTAAGATTTCCAGAATGCATGGTTTTTAGCTATAACAAGCATTCTTAGCATGTATGATTAATCATATAATGGAAAACAACTATAATATACTAAAATTTTGTATAGCAAGCATTCTTAGCATGTATGATTAACCATTTAATGGAAAACAACTATAATATACTTAAATTTTAGCTATAGCAAGCATTCTTAGCAAGAAGCATTGTCACATAACACAGGATAAGAAAGCTACAATATTGCAAAACAATGTAAACCATAAACCTATATGGTCACTTTAAAACTAAGAATCACATTAGTGGCTAAGTTGTAATATAATATCCACAACAAATAAGTGTTTAGTGTCCCAATACCGTGTAAATGTGCGTCAGATATAGTCTTAGACACACAGACTTTACTATCACTTTGCCACACGAGATAATTCTCTACACTGAGTAGACGGTTTCACATTCGTAACTCTTCACAGTAAATAATACGCATTTATGCCATTCTAATGTATGGAAAGCATTTGGTACCATGATTACTTGGTTTTTGTTGCTATAAATTCTGGGGTTTTATTTCCTAATCATGTTTATGGTTGTAAACCTTATTTGCAACAGACCAGAGGGTGTCTTGCCATTTGTTAAAAAAAATATTTTCACAATATACACTCATTTAAAAACAAACTATGTAACCTCTGCTATGGTGTTTGTTACATGAAAGCTTCCTAAAAAAGATCGTCCTACTCATCATATATATTTCTTCGCAACTATTAAACATATATTTCTTCGCAACTATTAAAAGATCGTCCTACTCATCAAGTTGACCCTCTGAACATGTACAAATTTACCCGTTTCTCAATAAATATTGAAAGTTTAGAGCCTTTTAAATACATTGTAGGCGACTTAGAACATTTCACAATATTATGCAATTGTCACATACTAAAAAGTAAAAAAGTAAAAAAAACAAAAAAAAACGCGTGCTCACCTTGATTGTGCACACTACCAGATCCCACATTCTCAGATGACATAGTCTCATTCGGGACAGCATGACTAGTTCCAACGTTTGATCGATAAAATTGCAGATATGAATAGTCTATATCCAAGGCGTCTATGTGTAAACCTGCTTTGTAGCCTATAAAAATGATAGTTGTATTACAAAAAATGACTTTTTAACTTCTACTTACTAATGTATATATGTGTATTGTATTCATATGAAGACAACAACATAACTTACATATGTTTCTTAAGCATGATTGATCCACTTGTTATATGTAGGAATTCCAGTAGTCGAAGTGCTTCCCCATTCTTCCTGTAATCGAAGTGCTTACACCATCCAAACCTGGTCCTTCTTATCAACCTATAGTAGGTGAAAATTCCATTAGTCGAAGTGCTTTCCCCTTCCTCCTGTAATCGCATCCAAACCAAAAATAAGATGTCTTGAATATGCAGGTGGAACATGGTTATGCTTATTTTAAAGCATAATTTAAGGGGTTATGCTTATTTCCAAATAGTAGCAAACTTATAGATTTAGTACATTTGAAATTTGACGAATGGTTTTATTTTTTGTAGGTATTGAGTTAATATACCTCATTAGGTTAGAGCGCGGCTGCTCCAAAATTTTGGTCTAACTACTACTGGTTCACTTTTGCTCTTGGTGCCACAGTGTCTCTTCCAAACTCCTAACTCTACCTACTCCACAAACATATGAGCAAACGCGTTAAAAATATTACCGTCGCATCCAAACCCTCCATTGAACCATACCAAATGAAAACATAGGCCGATATATCAAAATAACAAACTCATAAAAACAAAAATTTACACATAAGAAAAACGCCTACAGCAACCTTAGTACACTTAAAACACATAAGAAAAACATAAACCATAAGCCCGCCATATAAACACATAAGAAAAACGTAAGCCATGTGTTTTTTGTATGTGTTTTAAGCTTACGGCTTATTGAATATCATCACAGGCTTTGAATCTATATAGCGGGCTTATGGCGGACGTGGTTTTCGGCTTACGTTTCATAAGCTCACTTTACATGACTTATTTTGAAAATTTTAGGCTTATATAAACTCATTATGACCTGATAAGCTTATATAAGCCAAAAAGTTTCAAAATAAGCCACAAAAAATGAGCTTATGAACCATAAGCCGAAAACCACATAAGCCATAAGCTTGCTATATAAGCTGAAACAAACACCCCCTGATTCACATAATAGAACTAATCATATTCAGCATATGCTAGCAAATCAATCCAACATAAGTAAACTCACCATTTTCACAAATACCGAGGGTGTTTGTTTCGGCTTATATAGCCGGCTAACGGCTTATTTGGTTTTGGGTTTATGTTACATAAGCTTATTTTTGTGGCTAGTTTTAAAACTTTTGTGAGCTTATGTTTCATAAGCTCATTATGACATAATGGACATATAAGCCGAAAACCAAATAATATTAAACAAACTAAAAATTGATCTCCAATATAAACCATATTCACAAACACCAATTAAGAAAAACATGGCCACACAAATTAAGCAAAAATTAGTAAAATCAAACACAAATTAAGCAATAATTAAAAAAGGAGGTTTTATCACCTGACTAAAGATTCTGGATCGATTTTTTTGCTAACTATGAATCCCTCCTAGTAGCTTAGCCCTTTTCTAAACCCTCACACCTGCAAAAATAGGAAAAAAACAGTTGATAGATTAATCAATTAAAACAAATTGATCACACAACAAAACCAACATCTAAAAACAAAACAAAAATTATAACAACAATCTAAATCAAACAGCAATCTAGATTCAAATAGAATCACTTACAGGCATGTTTTTGGTGGTGGCTATGGCAGTGATTAAATTTGTTGGGTAGCCAGAGTTATTTATGATGGTGGTGGGGATTGAATTCGATGTGCGTTTTTTGGATTCACATATAATGAATTTGGTGTGCGTTTGATGAGTAAGGGAAGGGAGAGGGAAGAAAGACATCCGGGTATGGACACGTGCCCTCAAAGAAACTGGGTATAATCAATAATGAAAAGCGGGTCAGGCTGCATTTAACATAACCGGGTCGGGTCAGTCGGGTTGCTACATTTAATGTACCCGGTGTGAAACTGGATCGGGTCAACGGGTCAAAAACATTTATTATAACCCGATGTTCTTGGGTTTTGTAGGGTTTTACAATAGAGTATGCCCGTGAAAATAATGACTACGATCTTCTTTATATATCAATGATAATAAATATATATTAGGAGACACTTAAAATCGTTAGCGACAACTTAAAAAAAACACACGGTGCGAGTCCTGGCAAGCCAAGCTCGCATGCTGACACGCTAAATCAGCGCACCAGTAGCTGTCCCGTGCGCGTTTGGTTTTTCAAGGTCGGCTATTTTCTTACCCGACAAAGTTTGGTCTTTCAATACAGGTTTGTATATGATATTTAAGATGTTCTATAATGTCGCAACAAGATTTGGACTTAGAGAGATGACCAAAATTCCTCCTCCCGTTTTACAAAACGTTAACTCAAAAACCTTTTGTAAAACCTCAACTCAAAGACCTTAGCCAACTCTAAATGTTTTATCAAACAAGAAGATTCATGTTTTTGCAAACCCATCAAATGAAAACATATAAATATAATCTCTACGTATGTCCTGGCTAATCACTTAATAGGTTTACTCCCTTATTCTTCAAGTAAATTAAGGTCACTTTACGTAAACACAATTTTCTCTTATAGATTGATGTTTTACTAAACATGCAAGGCACTTAACCCTGCTTCATCATGTGATTAGTTAACACTAGCATGGTACCCGCGCAATGCGGCGGCGGGTACCCTTTGACTATATTTTGTGGCGAGCAATTGTTATCTGGTTAAATGTTTTTTAACAACAACTGTACAAATGAATGATAATTTAAACTATAATAACTTTAAGCAACAACAATACAAAGTATTCCATATCTAAATAAACGTAAGGTCCAAATGAAAGAATGGAACATAAGTAGCATCTTTGAAACATAAATTAAAATAGACGGGTACCCGCGTGTTGCAGTGACGGGTTGCCGTATAATTAAGTTTTTCGGCGAGGGACTGGGCGAGATTCGGGCCGGAAGAATGTTGGATGACTGAATCTATTATGTGTGAAGTATGATTAGTTTGTGTTATAGCTTTTTGATTTTCTTAAACCATAAGTTTTTTTATATTAAGATTTTATAACTGACATTTTATAGTATACCAATAACCTTTTTTCAGTTTTATATGTTACAAATATTAATATAACCGTTACAAGTTTTGACGTTACTTGATGATAAATGGGATGTTACAAAAGAGATTATAATAAGCAATGAAAACTTTACTTGTAACGACTCATACTTTTAATGACACATAAAGTTTTAGGCTTTTAGTTATGTGTATGTATTGATTCCATAGTAAAAGTAAAACAAATCTATACTAATTTATTAATTTTCTTTTTAAGTAATGTTTTTTGTCTTACTTTTTTTAAAACTTCTTTTTTTAAAAACTCCTAAATAGATTATAAAGTAGTTAAGAATAATTGTTACAAGTTTTGAGGTTACATGATGATAAATGAGATTTTACAAAAGAGATTATAATAAGCAATGAAAGCATTACTTGTAATGGCCCATACTTTTAATGACATATAAATTTTTAGGCTTTTTAATTATATGTGTATGTATTGATTCCATAGCAAAAGTAAAACAAATCTATACTAATTTGTTAATTTCCTTTTTAAGTAGTAATGTTTTTTGTCTTATTTTTTTAGACTTCTTTTAATAGAAAGTCCTAAATACATTATAAAGTAGTTAAGAATAACCGTTACAAGTTTTGAGGTTACATGATGATAAATGAGATGTTACAAAAGGGATTATAATAAGTAATGAAAGCATTACTTGTAACAGCTCATACTTTTAATGACACATAAATTTCTAGGCTTTTAATTATAAAGAACAAGAAAATCTAATTACAAATATGTATTAACAAAAAGCACCTAGTCGACGTAAATGATAAATAATCCTTTTTGCGAAATCACAAATACACGAAACCACAATCGTCTTCTTCCATCGCAACATTTGTTCGCCCATCCCCATCAAAAATAGGGGCTTTTCGTAAAAATAAATATAAAGATATAATAAAATTAAAAAATAAAAAGCTGTCATGTCTTGGTTGTCCTTTTTGTTTGGTCATCTTGTTTCAAATTTGTTTCACCACAATCTTTGTTCATTATAAGAAGGAGTTTGGTAGTTCGAGTTAACTGTTAGTTAACTTTAAACTATAATTCAACACAAAAGAAAAGGAAACACTACTCAACACACAGTAGATCACAAAGTAACCGACTTTTGTTGTCGATAACCATACACTGATGCCGTTGCCGTTTTTTGTTTGTAGGTCACAAATTAAACACACAAGGTTAAGAGCTTTTTAAGAAAACATTTTTTTTTTTTCTGATTTGTTTCTATCACAAATGGCCTAACAAAAACTTAAAAAGAAACAAATAAATCTTTGAACGCTTAACTCAAATACTAAAAACAAAAAATTAAGGAAAACGCAACTTGAAACATCTTCAAATAATATAAAATTTCGGCTCACTAAAGCTGTAGTTTCTGGTGGTGAGGTATAAGGGGCGGGGCGCTACTTTAGCTAGTCTTTGCTCTAGTCTAGTTGTAGATTTTGGCGACATTGAATAACTCTGGCAACGACGGCAGCAGCAGATCTGCAAAAAAGAATATCAAAATTTTTATAACTCAGATCTATAGAGAAAATATATGCATATTTATCTAAAAAGGTTAAAAACCCTTTAATACCTCAAAAGTTTATTGATATATGAAACAGTATATTGCATGCAGGGAGAACAAATTCTGGGTATACGAGAGGACTGTTTTTGTATGGCTGGCAACAGATCTCGAACATTTTTTTTGGCAAATGACTTTATAAGAAGAAAAGAAGTTTATAAAAAAACCCTTCAAAACTCGAAGAACTAATGAATAAATAATAAACTTACCAAATTCAAAAATTGTTATAAAAGCATCAAATTCAGTAGTAAGGTTTGGGTTGTGGTGGGTATCATCGTGAGGATTTCAGTAGTGATGGGTGCTGTCGGAGCGTGGTGGCTACTGATGGTGGCAAAGGTGTTGTATTATATAGATATGACAGGCCTTCAGGTTTCGCACGTGAATTATTGGGTGAGTCTTAGAGTATGGGAGTCTCACCGGTCCTAGTGCGAGTGGTGAGTTTGGTTGGATCGGGATGGAAGTTTGTTGAGGGAGGTTCTGAGTTTGAGTGGAGTTTTTTGTTGTTTTTTTAGGAGTTTGATTTAATGAGAGAAAGTTTATTTATGCTTATCAGATTAGTGGGTTTTGTAGGAGAGTTTTTAATATTTGAAAAATGGACTTATTACAGTTCATATGATTTTTTAAAAAGAGTTGTTTTACCTTCTTGGTCTGTTTACAAATTACAATTAAAATTACTATTGGTTTATGGGCCTGCCTTTAATAATGTTTGTTTTGTTACAAATGGGGGTGGTTTGTTGGTCCTTGTTTGTGTTAAAAATTCATTTCAACATTAGATAACTAAATTTTGAGTTATAACTTTTCGATTATGTTATTTAATAAGTTTTTTGAGCAAAGTAACACAAATCTTTCTTATAACAAGACATGTTTTTGTTCTTAACTTTTTATGAAATTCTATTTTTTAAAAGTCCCATAGTGCTTTTATAACGTAGCGGAGATGTTAATTGTGGTTGTACATTGATTATAACAACTGGTTATATTTGAAAATTGAAATTGTTGATATTTTAATCTTCCTTTTTGAGCAAGACTTGACAACCAACTCCAACGAAACCTCCAATCAATGGTTTGGTCCTTGCTTACAGAAACTAACCATGCCTATACCTTCTTATTAGTATTCACCTTGACCTCAACAAACACATAGCCTAATATCATTATTTTTATTTCCTTGGGCGCCTCCTAAGCAAAATGTTTTCCTTCACTACACTTTCTTTTCTAAAATTACCCAGCCCCAACCCTATTAATCCAAGCAATTACGCAATAACTACAGTTTGCATAAAAAATCAATCAATGTTTTTTGCAATTTGTAGCTGAATTGGGAAGGAAACGTCATCCTCTAGCTATTCGACTTTTAACAAGAACTATAAACTAAAAAAGATTGGCTGTTCTGTTTTTGTTTGTTCCTGGTTGTTGATTTTGTTGACCAAATCATTAAGTCTACATAGTGTTGAGCAAGACGCAAACCAAAAGTAAGGGGGGGGGGAAAGCAATTAAAATATAACATCTTGGAGTTTGTTGGGTGGTTAAAGGGACAACCCCTTGACCAGGTTAGTTAACGAATATTAAGGCTCTGGCTAATAGTATTCACTTGTAGGTATCTAGGTGAGGCTAGCTTTTCTAAAATCATCGACGAGGAGCACCTCTTTCTGTGGGCTTTGCAATTCCAAATACGTTTCGAATGTGATAATGTTGTCATTTTATTCACATTTTCGGCCGGCGGGGGCGTTTTGGTGGTGTTGTAAGGTGGTGGTGGGTTGGGGGGAGTTCATTATTAAACCTCCCTACTCATTGCAATTATCTCGAAATACGTGCCTTTATTGGTTTTTTTATGTGTTTCGCACCTTCAATAGCCTTGGGAGAATTACACGTGACCTTGGGGCTCATTTTGGGGAAAAAAAAAAAAAAAAAAAAAAAAACGGAACGAGATTACAAAACTCTCTCTGTACAAATCAATGAAAGAAAAAGGGCGGAAAAGCCATACAGTGGTCCTAATCTTAGCTAGAACCAATCTACCACTTCACCAATGTATTTTAAGGCCTAAAATACTAACCAACCCACAATCAACCCATCAAAATATATACATCATTTGGATTTACACACTACTAAAGATTGGAAGACATGGACTCGATCTATATGTAACAAATGTTATAAATGGACTAACTAGACTATATAACTTCGGATCTTGAAGATGACCGAAGTTCTTCTCTTGCACTTGAGGAAATGAGGAAAGGATAGAAGATTTGATCACATTTAAACAAAATTAACCAAGTTGAATGATCAAAGATTTATGGATATTTAGTGAGATATAGAGAGAGAAAGAACTGAAAGAAAATCGTGCAAAAGGTTTTTCAAAATAGTTGGAGGTGACCCACTATTTATAGGAGCTGAAAACAGCCTGTCAGGAAACGGCGGTCCCAAATATATTAGGGGGCCGCCGGATATTTAAGGGGGCCGCCGGCCTATTTAAGGGACCGCCCCGACATACGCTCTTGTTTTTGTCTTTTTGTGGTGACAAACTTGTCTGCTGAAAGTTTAACATGTTTTGGGGGAAAAAGAACCAGATTTTGAATTTTGAAATAATTACCACATAAAATATTTCTTTATAATTAAAAAAATAAATTAATTTTTAAAAAAATTATTTTGTTACATTTATAAAAATGTAAAGTTTAAGACAAAAACTTATTTTTTTATCATCCTACAAGTTTAATACTTGTTTGTACATACCTTATGTGATTTACGTCGGGTGTAAACCAATGTCCGTCTTGATGCATACTTGAGACGTCGAGAGATGTTGATGCATGTATGCATTGATAATTTGTGATTACGAGTAACTTGCGCACTTTACGTTACGTATTACAAGTCACATATTTGTCATCACCAAAACATAAAGAGATCGTATAGATTAAATATCATAATATTTGCACTAACATTATTATCAGATTTTAGGTCAATTTTAGGGTTCTTAAACCCTCTTGTATCCACCTTAACTCCATGTTTTAATCAAGTGAAGATCATCTATCCTTTTAATCTTTCAATATGTCTTGTTATTTGATTAATTGTTGTTCTTCGCTTTCTTATAACATGTTAGGCTAGATTTATTAGTGTTTGCTTATGATTGCATGAAACTTAGTTTGTAAATCCTTATTCTATTGCTTCTTGTTGATGAGTGTGCGCGTCAGGCTCTAGAAAACTAGCTTCTAAATTGCTTGCGAATAATTCTAGGGAAACGTGATTGTGTAGAAAGGATAACATCGCAATAGTCTTCATACTACCTTACCCTAATATGGTTGATCACCTTTTAAGTGTTTGAATGCGTGTAATGTACTCTTAGGGGCCTTGTAATAGTCTTCATACTACCTTACTTGTGCGTTGCCTTAACGGAGATTATTACAATAGTAACGGTTAGGTTTTCGTGTAATTCTTCATGAATAGAAAATACATACGCATTAACATCATAAATGGACAAAGCAATTAGGATTAGGAAGATCAAAACTAATAGTAGTGCATGATTAAGTGAACACGTTTGTTTACTGTTACACCCAATCCTTGATCATTCCCTTAGGTTGTCTAAGGATAAATTACCTTTGGTATAAATCCAAAATAACTTGTAGTGATAAACTATTTGTATGTTATACTAAAGTGTATGCATAATGCTACACCTTAATACCTTTAAGTTAATATGAATAAAACAGTAAATCGTAAATAAACAAAGCTATACCAAACGCCCAAATTATTAGATCAAAATCGAGTACTCTTCACTAGTACTAGTTTACAACCTTGAAGGCTTTTCCAAAATCGACATGACAACTATGAAAACTTATAGCAAAACTAATATAGCAACTATTGCCCTAGGACATCCTTAAATAGACTAAGGATTCCTAGTACGGCGTACAACAATCCCTAAGATATCATAATCTTTTCAAAACATAAACATAATCTCTTAAAAAAATACATTATGTATATCTTGTACACAAATATCTCAATACTTATCTTCACAAGTATTTTTGTTCTCTAAACAATCTTTATCTCTTTAAACCGTGTGTATCCTCTTGGCAGTAGTAAGTCTTCTTAGCAGTTGTAATCCAGCAGCATAAACTTTGTAACCACATACTAATAAACCAAAAGCAGTAGAAACAATAGTATATCAGTACTATATAATACTCACAGTTTAAAAAAAGTAAATGTGTACTAGCAGTCTTAACATTACTACTAGCAGCACTACACTAGCTTATATTTCAGTCTTTAACTCTGAGTAGTCTTAACTTCAACTAACAGCAGTAACTTTGTACTAACAGTACTAAATTATACTAATAGTAGTAACTAGCAGTGGTAATTTTATACTACCAGTACTAACTACTTAGCATAATTCCCATTATGTACCTGAGCAGTAGTAACTCTAAGAATCCTTGAAGTCTTTTAAGTCCCACCAAGCCTCCCTAAACTTGATGTTACATACTTTTGAATCTTCAAGTTTCTTTGTATAAAAAGTCTTCTCACTATCAGGACGATGCATTCAAACCTTATATAGACCCTGTTGCTTGCTTTACCATAAAGCTTGCGAGTAAATTGATCGCACATCTCATTCCAATAATCCAAAGTTTGAAGTTTCTTGTTTAGCATATTTGTGATTGTTATTGGTGTGAGGGGATATCTCTTTTCAACTAACATAAAGATGTGCACATTTCTAAACCTTACAAAGTGCACTCCACATGAATCATACAACTTCTAAATAGTCACTGTATATCCTTGTAGATTTCTCCATACATCACTCTTTATGTCTGGTTCAAACATGACTTTTAAATCACCCCACAACACTCTTTCCATGTCCTCCTTCAGGCCTTGTAGCAACCATGGCTTTGTTATGAACAATTTTTTTTCCAAAGAGTCTCCAAATCTTCTTTGTCAATATCCTAAAGCATCCTAATCATTGAAGAATATCTCTTAGAACTTCCATCTGCTCTTATCAATTGATAATGTACCATTATTCCTTCTTTAAGAAGCTTGTATTCAACAATCACTGGTGGTTTGGTAGCAAGTGGTATAGCATCAATTGCTATTTCATCATCTTTGACTATCACCATATGCTTTTTCAGCTCAGCTTCATCATCTACTTCAACTTCTTCTTGCTCACTATCTCGTTTAACAACCAGCTTCCAGTTCTTTGTCTCTTTGAAGTTTCTTGTTGTTGCATCTTTCCTTCTCTTTTCTTACCAGTATCTTCTTACTGCTGCCTTTAGCTTCTCCTTACTACATTCTCTGCCTTCTTTGACATATACAATTCCAGTTCATATACCTCTGTACCTTTAGAACATTTATCTATTCCTGTTTTGGCTTTTAACTATAATCTACCTCAAACCATAGTATAAAAGTATTTACTCTCGTCATTTCATTATCAAACAACTTCTGGATCTCTTCATAACTCTTGATATTCAACTGAATATGTTGTATCCACCCATTGTATTATAAGATAGGTAAGACATTAGATCCTCTTTTGGTGCCTTAGTTTGTGCTTTCTTCTTTTCTCTTTCACTCTAATCATTGCAAAGTGTTCTTTCTTTGTTCATAAGCTCTACAAACAGTCCTTTTGATCTTTCTTAATAGTTATCTCATCCTGTTTCTCTTGTTTGTACCCCTGAGCAACACTCAAAATCTGCCTCCATCATAGCTTATGTATTACCAAGACTCAATCAAAGCATTGTTGGCTTCTTATATTATAATCTATCCTTGTTCTTATCTGTTTTCTAACCTCTGCGACTAACTCAAATTCTGCCTCCACATAGCTTGTGTATTACCTATGACTCAACTCAATCTATGTTGGCTCCATTCTTCCTGTTTCTTGAGCAGCCTTTCTTCTTCTATAATTCAGCCTCCAACTGAGCTTGAAGATTTCTTGCCAAATCTTTTCATTCAAGACAGCAACTTGAATCTTTTCTTTTTTCAGATGAACAACAGCTTAAACCATGTTGCTTTGCCCTTTGTCTTAATATTTGAAGGTTCTATAATTCTTGTGGATATCTGATTCACTTGGCTCCTGAACTACAACCCATCACTACCTTGGGTCCTTGTAGTTTTTGTTGTTCGTAGCAGTAGTAGTAACACTTTAGGTATTAGCTGCTTTGATTTAAATAATTCTGAGCCAGTTAATTCTTCATAGTTGTAGGAGCATACTATCATCAAGACAACTAGTATTTACTTTCTCTTTCCTTTGCACTCTGCTCTTGTTTCTCACCAACTAGCATAACCACATTTTTTATCACCATGAAGAACTTTGTGTATCAAACATTTCTCATTATCTAACCTCCCCTGTGTAACATCAACTAAGAGAAACATCAGTATCCTTATCAATATCTTCAATTGCTCCTAACCCTGTTTGGATCATCTCATGATCAAGATTCACCAACTTTCCTTAATCTTTTTAATCCTGTAGTTCTTGATTTCTTTTTTCCTTTCCAACTTTTGGACCCTCTTCTTTAAATCAGCAATCTCCTTTGCTTGAGCATCCTTTGCCTTACCACTAATCAAGAACCTAGTTTTTGCAAATTAGGTACAACAAAAGCATCAATTCAATAGTTTCATGCATCCTCACCACTGAGAGGTGGACATTGGAAGGTGAATCCCCAATGCTATCATCTTTTGTGGTCTCCAGCTTGATAACTACAGTGGGTCCTCCTCTTTCCTCTTGGCCTGTTATCTTCCTGAGATACTAGAGGAAATTATGTTGAGTAGTAGTTGGGGGGGTCTCTAGAGAGAATCAGTAGAATGCCTAAATCTACTCCCATTTCTTGATTTTAAAAAAGGGTTGAACCATCATTGTTGCAAACAAGGGTGTTACTCTCCCAAAAAAATCTTTTCCTGCTCTTTTCATATTGGCAAATATTTTCTTTGTGTGTAAAGGATTAACATAAATCTTCTTGTTATGTGACATATCACCAAGCTATTTGAGTAATGAAACTATGTAGGAATGTGGATACATTCAGAAATTAAACCCGCTCCATCTACAGTGTTTTCACAGAGCATCAAATGTACATTAGATAGATTAAATTTCTGGTTTGTAGCAATCAGTGATGATTTGAAGAAGCCGATTGACTACTGAATTATTCCATGCATGGATTGAGGCACTAAGGCATTGGGTAAATGGTAATGAATTAAGAACTTCCATTACGGAGAAGAAGAAAGCTTTATAAAATGTAAGCTTTGCGAAGGTTTTTGCATACCCCATCCGTCCAGTTTATCTTAGCATTCTTACAAAAATTGTAGCAGTTGGCAAGCAATCAGTACCTCCTGCATCTTCCAAGTGAAGATCACTTCTAATGCTTATCTCCGTGAGGATCACCTTCTTCTTATCAATTAGGGCTTGTATCTGGCGTTCACCATTAACTGTTTTTGCCTTTGTGATTGCCTAGAACTGTTGAATGCAAGATGTGTAGATAGTAGAATTAACAGTCAATGCATAACGAATCTGATTAGCATTCAGAAAATTAATAATCTCATGAAATCCATCACTTTCAGTGGGGTTTTCCAAGAATGCGACCATGTTATGAGTTTCAGCAAAAGTTAGGTTTTGACATTGTGTTGTGTTTTGATGATCCAAGATGAAATTAAGTTAGGGTTATGTTTAGAGAAGTGTTTTGAAAGATGAAATCAATAAAGAATCAAATGAAACCCTGAATTGAAGTATTTATAGAATCACCCTCAGCAGCATTAACTTGAACTGGCAGCACAAAGTTATGCCTAACAGCAGTAAGTAACCCAATAACCTAAGACTAACAGCATTAAGTTTTAAGTTACCAGTACTAACTTCAATTTCTTTCCAAAAAGGACTTCATCATGAATTGATTCTTCTCAAAAGCTCTCTTTCTATTTTTATTTTTTCTGTTTTTAAATGCTCACAATATTTTTTTCCCCCCCCCTATTTCCTCCCAAGTTCCTTTTTGGTCTACACATAATCACCTTTTTGTTTTTAGTCACAACAACTCTCATTCTATTTTTAAGCTTACTTAATCTCTCATTTCTTTTGGCTCACCAAATCACTCTTTCTATTTTTATGCAACATATTTGACAATTTTGTACAAAGTTCCATCAATTCCAATAGTTTCATACTGTCCTCCCCACTTCTAAGTGTGTAACCTCTTGAGAGAGGTGGATCATTAGACTCTTTAGATGTAGTCTCAAACCTAGTTTGAGCATCCACATCCCTCAATATGGTATCTTGGCACCTGGGACCACTACCTGAACCAATTCCCTAAAGACTTGGCTCATTAAGTATTGCCATGGATTGGGTCTTAATTTATGTTACCATTGTCCTGCTCTGCTTCTAAGCTAGAAGCAATAGTGGCAGCCCTTTCCATTCTGTCACCAACTCCTTATGGACAACCTCATCACCAAACTTTTTCAGGGGGACCACTAAACTGAGGTATCTTGATGTCCCGACCTCTTTTGACATGCCTAGATGTTTTTGATTTTGTTAACACACTTTTGATATAACATATCATTTCATCCATGCTTTGACTGTATATTGACATAAGTAGCCTCCCCTCAAACAATGCTTCAAGGGATTAGAATTTTCTCAACAGTTGTAACTTTGGTGCCCAACAGTACTAATTTTTTCCTGGCAATAGTAATTTTTCTTTTCTGCTACCCAGTATCTAAAGAGATATAAAACGATTATTAACTCTGTCTTCAATAATTATACAAACAACATGCCTCTATTCAAATCACAAGCACACTAGAAAAGTAGTATGTAATAACAATGTGAGAATTCATGAGGATCCTATTTATGGCATAACACATGAATAAAACAGTGAAAAACTAGTGATCCTATTAACAATAACTTTTCCTCAACCAATTTTTTTTTCTACAGAGTGAAGCATTCAACATCCCATGGTATTCAATATGCTTAACCTGAGTGATTAGTCCATACCAAAAGTACACAATCCAAAGTATTTTCCTTCTGACAGTATAAGTATGACTAACAGTTTTAAGTATAACAACAGATACAAATTATACTTAGTATACTAATTGACAAGACTAACATATACTAATCAATTACAAAACTTTTACAAAAACAAAAGGATGTAGAAATTAAGGATTAAGCATCGTAATACTTGAGACCAATTACTAGAAACTTGCACATCAAAACTTTGTAAGAAGATCTGCAACATTTATAAGCAGTATGAATATTAAGCCATTTGTATTAATAAACGTTTAGCATTGCCAATCTCTTATAAAAAAATTCCTAATCACTATATGTTTTGTTTAGAATGGTAATAGGACTTTCAATAATTCAATAGGTACTGTTTATTGTCAATATTAATACAGTATCCATGAAATTGGAACCCATAATCCATTCAATTAAATTTTGAACCAAGAGTACTTGTACCACAGCAACTAGCAGCAAACCCCATATTCAGCTCAGTTAGTAGAATTGCAACCACAGTTTGCCTACTTACACTGCCAAGATATCAACTGTTGTCCTAAAAACCTGACAACCTCCAGCAGTAGGCTTCCTATCTTGAGTGCTCCATGCATGTTCACACTCAGTAATATAGCAACTAATTCAAATAGAGAATCCCTAGAATACCAAAGGCCTAATGTTGGTTTGCCTTTTAAATATCTAAAAATTCTCTTTATAGCTAAGAGATGTGATGTCTTTAGAGTAACTTGAAACCTGGCACATGCACATACTGCAAACATAATATCTGGCCTAGATGCTGTGAGATACATCAAAGACCCAATCATAAATCTATAGAGATTGTTAGCCTCAATTTATTGAGTCGAACAAGGAAGCTCGGTCACTCTACGATGGAGCTTCGGTCTTTAATTAGTTAACGTTGTAATAAGATAATATCGGGAATCGGGCTCGATAGTTAATCTAATATTGTATATGTTTCAGGTTTAATCCCAAACAAAACCCGAGCCCGGGTCCTAGTTAAATATCCCGCGCGTCACATTAAATGTGTAGGGGTATATATATATTTAGATATTTTCTAAAAGAAAATATCTCATATATATAGATATTTTCTTTTAGAAAATATCTAGTTTTCATTTTCCTAAATCTAATTTCTTTCTCTTTTCTCTCATCTCTCTCTTCTCTCTCTCTAAACTAATATCTCTTTTCTAGTTTCTTTCTTTGATTCGTGTTTGATTATATGAAGTGAAGTTAATCGGGTTCCTACAATTGGTATCAATCGCCTCGGGTGGAATCGTGGTTTTTTTTTGGTGTTGTGAGCCTATTGGATTCGGCAGTTTGGTTGTTTAATCACTCGGCAAACATATTTTTCGTGGCTCATTTTGGTGTTGGAAACGCCTTATTAGAGCTCATAGTCTCTAGGCGTTAAAGGGTTCTTTTTGGTGATACTCGGGTGAAAAGAAGAAAAAAAAAACGAGCAGAAAACGTGTAGAACCGAACGAGCGGACTCGAACAAGCGGACCGAACTAGCGGAATCGAACTAGCGGACCGAACTAGCGGAATCGAACTAACGGACCGAACTAGCGGAATCGAACTAGCGGACCGAACTAGCGGATCGAACGAGCGGATCGAACGAGCGGATCGAACGAGCGGATCGAACGAGCGGATCGAACGAGCGGATCGAACGAGCGGATCGAACGAGCGGATCGAACGAGCGGATCGAACGAGCGGATCGAACGAGCGGATCGAACGAGCGAATCGAACGAGCGGATCGAACGAGCAAATTTTTTTTGGACCGAACGAAATTTTTTTAGAAAACTTGTGTGACGAAAAGGGTTTCAGTAAAACAGCCATAACTTTTGATCCGTAAGTCCGTTTAAGGCCCGTGACCTCTCAAATCGAAGAGAAAAACGTGACGGATCACGCTGTAACCACCCTTTAGCTGGTTAAGGATTTTTCGAAGCCCAAAAACATCGTTTTCTATGATTTATTGACACTTTTCAGTTTTTTTTGAATTTTTCGCCGCTGATTCCGAATCAAAACACTCACGGTTTTCTATTGATTCGTAAATCCTGTTAAGAATTCATTATTCGGTTTTTAAATCATAACCGTGTAAAAATCCCTTTAACGTAAATTGCTTACAAAATCACAACATTAATCACATCAATCCACTTAAAGATCTCAACAAAATCATCACCACATCATATTAATAACCAATCATTCATCATGTCTACTCCAGTCAACACATCCTCCACAGATAGTCAAATGCACAATAATATAATGGCAGCTGGTTCGAAAGATAGACCACCAATGCTTGGACCAGGAAGATATTCACAGTGGAGATCACGTTTTCTACGGTACATTGACACAAAACCAAATGGTGGCGACCGAAAAAATGCTAACTAAATGTCCCTAACGTGCCAATACAAGTTACTTATCCAAGCTGTTCCAGAAGCTGAAGGTCGTCCTGCAGTTCAACAACATACAGCAATTGAAACTGTATTGAACATGACTCCAGAGAACAAAGAACACTTTCAGTCTGAAAAGGAAGCAATTTTCTTGCTTTTAACTGGTATTGGAGATGAAATCTATTCCACTGTTGATGCTTGCAACACAGCAAATGAAATGTGGATAGCCATTGAAAGGCTACAACAGGGTGAATCGTTGAACGTACAAGATGTAAAGACCAATCTGTATACTGGGTATTTAGAATGTTTCCTTCTCCAAGATTGGAGAATCCAAAGGAGTCGTATTCTCAACGGTTTTACAAATTGATGAATGTTGACAAGGAACAACTTGCCAAGTTACAACAAAATGCAAGTGAATGTTTCCCAATTATCTTCAACAACTTCAACCAGAATGGTCAAGATTTGTGACGATTGTCAAGCAAGCAGAAAAGATAGACATCGTCTCATATCACAGACTGTTTGACATTCTGAAGCAGTTTCAACTCGAGGTTAATGATATACGTGCTGAGAGAATAGCCAAAAGTGCAAATCCATTAGCACTAATTGCGGCTGCTCAACCATATTCAGATACTTACTATCAAGAACCAAAACCTCAAAGATCAAATGCAACATCATCTTCCAAAAGACCAAGTGCATCTACCAGACACAAAGGCAAAGAGATCGCCAAACCAATTACACCTCCATCTGAGTTCTTCGTCTGAAGAAGACAGTGTCCTGAACAAGCTCAGAGGGATCAAGAAATGCAAAAAGAATTTGGCACTCCTTGCAAAGTATTTCAAGAAGCTCTACAAACCTACCAACAACAACCTTCGAACTTCTTCAAACTCCAAGAACAAGACTGAAGATACCACACCAAGGTATAACAATGACAATCAGTCAAGGCAGTTTGGGAATCAAAGGACAATGACAGTTGCTGGGGCTAGGGAAACAGTAGGCAGTCCGGTATTCCACGAGCCTGATACAGTGCTCTAACTGCAATGGATATTGGCCCTATGCAAGAAATGCAGAAGCCAAAGCGGTTAAAAAAGACAACGCGTATCACAAGTAAAAGATGATGATTGCAAGACAAAGCTGAACAAGTGTGTACCTTCTGCAAGCTTAGCAAGCTGATTGCTAGAGGACACGTGATTGAAGAAATTGATGAACAGGAATTGAAGCACATTACATTCCATGCAAAGAATCAGAATGTCGTCTAACCTGAAGGAACCATTCTATGGTACAGCCATTGGACAGGTAACAAAATCACAATGAAAGAAATGTAATGAAAATGTGAGACGGACATTCTGGAGCAACCCTAATCCATTAAAACCGACACATATTTTTGGAGAAGGAATGAGAAGCACTGTCCACTCCTGATTTCTCAAATATATGTTATCTAAATGATATCAGGTTGATCAAAATGCTGCAAAGTGCTGTGAGCGTGCTGCGGCTGCTAATTTAATTTGCTATTTAACTCTTGATACGGAGGAAAACAAAACAATTTTAAAAGCAATAAAAGAAGCAAACGCATCATTGACTTTTCAAGAATTGAAAAGGCAAAACAAACCTTGATGAAACAATAGCTGGGGAGGCTATTAGTTGTCGGGATAGTTGTCGTGATTGCAACTTCAGAACAAACAGAAATGAGTTGGATAAGTACAAAAAAAGCCTTTAATGAAAGGGACCGATTGATTATGAGATTCTTTCATAAACAAAGTTAAATGAAACTCTAGGACTATAGCTTTAAAAGACATTGAAATAAAGAAGGTTTTAAAAAACAAAAAGCGCCTAATAAATTTCATTCTTAATCAGAACACGATGAATTAGCCCAAAATATTCTATTTTAACAAATGTCACAAACTGGAAGGTAAAACTCAAAGAGAACACAAAGGCTTTCGGATTTAAAGGTTAAGGAAGAAAAAGATATTGACAAAATGATTGAAATGGACAAACAGTTAAAGTTTTTGAACGAAATTGTTTATACTCGTAATCAGTCAATTCAGACCATTCATATGTTAGCACCCAAATGCGCGACATATAATGGTAGACCAACCTTTGCTAATCCAAGGTACCTTCAATAAGTCATCTGAGGAAGCCCTGTTTGTATGAAATCCCATTGATACTTTCTGATCCTGCAAACAGATTTGCCCCTGAAAGGGAAAGAGACCCACGACTCTGATAAAGAGAATAGATCAAATTGAATAAAGATATGTTAAACCATATGTAATTAACACAAAACAAAATAGTCTTTATGAAATTTCAACGACCCTCACTAAGAATCTCTATCAGTTGGAAACCGCGGAAAGGAAGGTTCGCAACAATGAGAGATACCGTTTGTCAGAATCAAAGCCAATACATTGCTAAAAACTGTTGCTTTCTATTCAACTATACGACCCTCCCCCAACCACCACGAGTTCTACACCTATCTAGCAAAATTCTACCCTCTACCTTGGTACCTCAATTCTATTCTACCCCCAAAACCCACCTTTCAAAATCGCGATTATAAATATAGACAAGATTTAACGAAATGACAGTTAACATCAATCAATTTAAGGGAAATTGTTGATCAGAACCTTGGTTTAAACATACAAGTGATATACTTCCGCGTTCCACTGTCTCATGATAAGGAACTTTGATACAAACCTTTCTATGCCTCTATCCATAAAATACACAAAATGAAAGCTTTTCATTTGAACAGAACTTAAAACGGAAATACACTGAAGAATTTTTGAGTACGTTAAATCTCCTGAAAAAAGAGAGTTAGAGACGAACTTGAAACTGAGAAGAGCTGATTTATTCCAAATATGTATGACTACTTCTGAAGAGTGTGTTCTAAAGATTGTTATAATGTTCATATTATGCATTCTTTGTCTAAATTAAAATGCTCATACTGATTTGCAATGCAATGTATCTTCATAAAGTTCAAAGAATGTGAAGGCTTCACAAAAGGCTGTCAAAACAAAAAACTGAGAATCTGTTAATAAACGAAGTCATAATAAGCTTTTAACAAGTTTTCCTAAACTTGAAAAACACTCAATATCTCTGAACTTTCTTACAACGTTGTAAAGAACCGATGAAAAACAACCCAGTTTTGCAAAGAGAACTGTTCAAATGTATTTCGAAAAGAACGTGAACAATATCATGAAATACAAGATTTGAAAGCTCAAATGCAAGACAAGAACATGGTGATAAATGAGTTAAAGAAACTCATTCTGGTAACAAAAGGAAAGTCTGTGGAAACTCAGTTTGATAAACCATCTGTTGTTTCGAACAACCAAATGTCTCAACGATTCCAAAACATCAATTTTTAGGAAAACTGACTCATTTTTTAAATTCTCCTGAATGAGAAGTTTTCTAACAATACAGTCGTTAATAAAAACTAATGTGTACAGATGGTTTGTTTAAACCAGTCACTCAACAGAATTTGCCTCAGAAAAGAAACCAAGCGGTTCGAAACACAAATGTGCTTAAACCAGGAATGTTTAGAATTGCATCCACCACAACACAAACTAGAACACCACAGTTGCCTCATGCTTCTAGGAATACTAACCCTCACAAGTCTAAATCTTCATAGAGTAATACACACTACTATAGTGTTTAGCAGACCACAGCTTAAGTGCTATCACTTAAAGATAAGTCGTGCCAAACAATGTCCAAGTGAAGTTTCAAAGAAGGAAGTAGAAGACCAACATAGGAATTTCTAGTATTTCTAAGACAACACAGTCTGTACCTGCGTGTAATGATATGACAGTTTAACTCCAAGAACTCGTAAAGTAAATGCAGTTTGTAGCTGAAAGTGGAAAATGTGGTGGTTGTAATTCAAATCAAGATGCTGTGTTTCTAAATACTTTGAAAGACGGAACTCTAGGACAAAGAAGCCTAAGGTAGTGCCTATTAGTGCTAAGTAAACCCAAGAAAAAGCAACAAATCTTTGCAAATCACCCATAAGAAAACAGTTGCATTCATATACCACAATTCAAAATCAATAGTTACTATAAGAAGTTAGTATGAGAATACAAAAATCAGAATGGAGAGGTAGATATCAGAGTATGTCCATATCATATATTAACATGGACACAAAATCCACTCAGGACCAAAAGAATATGTAATGCCTAAGATAGGAAGATGATGAATCAACAAGTATAGTCCCACTCATAGTCATTGTCTCTAGGAATAACTAATGTCTTGAAGATATCAAATCCCATAGGATCCTATTTGTCCAATATTCCAACGCCTCAAAATTTCTCCTATATGCAGATGACAACTCATCCTATTCATTGTGGACTCTAGATGCATAAAGCACATGACGGGCAATCTCAGCTTGTGGTATAATTTTGTGGATAAAATTCATCTGGTACTGTTTCGTTTTGGAAATGACCATTCCTGCTCCCTAAATCTTGGTTATGGAGATCTGATTCCGAGGGAATGTAATCGAACAATACGGGTTTTATTACGTCCGAAGAGGCCTCAATCATAATCTATTTCTCGTTATGTTCAATTCAGTGATGCTGATTGGGAGTTGCTTCAGGAAATCTACATGTTATTTGGTGGAGAGATCTTCAGGAAACGATTTACTAACTGGTAGCCGTGGACTGATCTCTATACAATCTCTTTCAAGAAACAACATTCATCAACATCTAAATCTAGTTTTCAATGCTAAAGTTCACCAACTCAAGCAGGTTATGCGATCGAAACTTTCCTCATCTAACTTCGATGACATCATCTACCTTAAAGAAAGATGTTGTGACACAAGGCTTACCTAAGTTGACATAATTCAAGGATCAACTTTTTGTTCAGTCTTGTGAAATGAGTAAAGTAAAAAGAAGTTACTATTCAAGACAAAAGCAGTTTCCTAGTTCCAAAGGAAGGCTGAATTTGCTTTACATGGACTTGTGTGGTCCAATGCGCGTTGCAAGTATAAAAATGGTAAGAGTAGTATTTTCAGGTGATTGTTAGTTGACTAATCAGTACAACTTGGACTCTATTTCTACGATTCCAAGGATTAAACAGCCAGAAGTTCTCAAAAGACTTTCTCACAATGATTCAAACGAAATCTTCAGCTCAAGTTATTACGTTCGTACTGATAGACAGGAATTCTTGAACAAGACACTCCATGCTTATTTCAAAGAAGAAGGCATTGAACATCAAACTTCCACTCCTCGAACACCTGAACAGAAAAAAGCTTGTCGAGAAGACTGAACCGTACTCTAGTTAGGCTGCTCGTAAGGACATGCATTCAGCTTCTGAACTTCTATTATCATTTTGGGCTGAAGCAGTTGCAACCGCATGCAAATACTCCATGAACAGATCAATTCATCATATCCACTCATGGAAAGACTGCATAGCACATCATCAAAGACAGGAAACCTCAATAAAACATCTTCACATCTTTGGTTGCATTTGCTACATAACTAGAGATGAGGAAAATCTAGATAAGATGAAAGAAAAAGGGGATCCAATGTGTCATGGTGGATAAACTAACTCAGTGAGGGGATATCGTGTTTTACAACAAGAGAACGACGATTAATAGTTGAATCCAATCATATCCAAGTTTTGATGAAATCAAAGAGATGATGTCGAAATCACAACAGGTCAGACCTCGCACCACAACGACAAGAGATGTTCGTGTTGAAAATGTCCTCTTAGGCCTCGTTCCTCAAGACAAAAGGGCCAGATTATGACAACTCATGACCCCATGATGAGCCCCCAAAGACAAAATGTTGTTCCTTCAGCAAGAAACAGATTCGTCACAACAAGGGTTAGAATTCTCTTCAGTCCATTAATTGATGAATATTTACAATCCAAAACACAAGAACGTCAAGCTGCTGAGAAAAACAACCAATGATCAAGCACCGAATGCATCGTTTCAAGAGGGAAGCTGAATTTGTCCAATCCTTTTTGTACACGGGTACAAATACAATTGGGTGAGTCTTCCTCACGCAAACATAGATAATACCGATGTGCATTCATGTCAAACCACAAAAGTCATGATTTCCGAAGGACCAATAGATCATACATTAGAACAAGTTCGTGGAAAATCAACCATCTCCCAGTTCCAAACAAGACACAACTTCCACATATCCTAAAAGGTGTATGTCCCAGCTCACGGAGATATTGTTGACACCAAAGAACTTAAGGAGGGCAATGCTGGATTCTGATGGATTGAAGCAATGCAGATGAACTACATCTGTTCGATCATGACTAAAAGTCTGGGAAACTAGTTCGACCAAACCATTTGGCAAGAATATTATAAAAGCTTAAAGTGGTTTATGTGAAGAACAAAAGGATGAAGTTCAGGACGGTAAATTGCCGCAACAAAGCACAACTTGTTGCTAAAAGGATAATGCTCAGGAAGGGGTATTGATTTTGATAAAATCATTTTGCTCCAGTTGCTCCTTGGAAGCAGTTCAAATTTCGTAGCCCACGCAGCATCCCAAGTCTTTTCCAATCTATCAGATGACGTTAAAATGGCATATTCTAAATGTTCCACCAGAAGGAAGAGGTTTACGTTGCTCAGCCAAAGGGTTCGTTGATCCAGATCAAGCAGAAAAAGTCTACCTTCTAATGAAAGTTGTAATGGATTAAAGCAAGCTCTCAAGAGCATGGTAACGATGAACTATCCAACTTCCTGATGACCAAAAAGGCTTTACTAAAGTACAATTGACCCATACCTTTATTTCAAATAAAATACGGGGAGGATATTCTACTTGTTCAGATTTTACGGTGATGACATAATTTATGATCGACAAATCCTAAATATTCAAAACAGATTTGAAAAATAATGCACAGTAGATTTGAAATGTCCTTAATTGGGGGAGTTGAAAATCTATTTTAGGACATCAGATCCACCAGTCCCAAAAGGGTTTTTTTATCAATACAGGCCAAGGTACGCTTTAGAAATTCTGAAAAAGCATAATATGACATTTGGGTCACTCCACAGGTACATCCATTGGCTGACAAAACAAACCCAAACTAGATGTAGATTAGAGTGAGAACCCGTAGACCAACTGTTTATCGTAGTAAAATCGGGACACTCATAGTACTTGACATCTAGTAGAACCAGACTAATTGTGCAAGCAGAATGCTATTGTGGCACGTATCAAGCACGACCAACTCAAAAGCACCACAGGAGGTTAAAAAATCTTTACATACCTAAAGGGACCTTTACATGGGTCACTGTATCCAAAGGATTCCTGCTTTGAACTAACAAGCATTTTCAGGACGCTGATCATGCCGGATGCCTTGGATACTCGGAAAAAAGCACTGTTTCTGGAGGGATACATTTCCTTTGATAAAACTTGTAAGCTGGATGTCAAAGAAACAAAACTGCACTGCAATGTCTTCATCAAGGTCAGAGTAATGTGCTGATATCTGCAAGTTGTGTGCTCGACAAATTAAAGATGGATGAGACACCAACTTCAAGATAAATGGCTTCAACTACAACAAAAAACCGTTGTATTGCTCTCTCAATCAGCCATCGCAATATCATGCAACCCCGTACAGAAACATTCACTTGGATAAAGCCACATCCATACTCGTATCATTTCATAAAGAACGGTTGAAAATGGTATAATTTGAAATTATATTTTAGTCAGAACTGAATACCAATTAACGCTGACAATGTTTATCGAAAGCCCTTCCTGAGGATCGGTTTAAGTATACTTGTCAGAATGGATGGTATGAGATTGTTTGACTCCCAGCGGAACTGGAGGTTCTGACAATGAGACTGCTTATATCATCATCAACATCACCAATTACAAATTTTTGAGAAAAGCAAAATACAAAAATATAAAAACTTCAAAAAGTAAAATACAAAATCAGAAAATAGAAAATTTCCAAAAAGAATCTTCTCGACATGTCTCTTGGAATCGATAACATATATCGTGCTAAAAATGTCGATTAACATTGACACGGTGTGTGTAAATGAAGTTCGATCGAGAGTTGCAAATGAGTTTCAAAGAAACATCCATCTTCTAATTTTCTAAATGGCTTTATGTGCAGATTCATACATAACCCGACATACAAATAAAGGAAAGTTATAACATATCCTCACAACGAGAAAATTAACTTTTCTCGGTCTTGAGCAGTTCTTACAAGACATTCTATGTTTATCGACTCAAGAAAAAGGATGAGTGTACGTTTCAGTCGCTTACCCTTATACCGTTAGAAGAGTAGTCCCTCTAACATCTGGTTTTTCAAAAAGTTGAACATAATTTTTCAAGAATTTCTCGATGACAATTAATAATCTTTCAAAATTGTGTGTTCAACACTCCATCCCTCACAGTGTTTTCAAAAGACAATAATTTTTCAATTGGTCCTATTTTTGAGGGGGAGTTTTTTTCGAAACAAAGTTTATAAATGTGCCTTGGATACAAAAAACGACCATTCTTATGTTATTCAAAACATTATCAATAATGTTCAACCATTCATGCTGATAAATATTTTTCTCCCCACGGAATTTTCAAGACAAGATTTTAATCACAAGTTATTTCAAAAAACTAAGTGTTTTATTATTTAAAATAATGGGAGAAAATGTAATTACAACGATGATCTATTCGACTCAATGTGCTGAAAGAAAAGGTTTTAAATGGTTTGATCTTAGACACCAACAACATCTTAATTGCACGACAAATCTGAAGTCATAAGGTGTATAGGTTAGGATCAATCCTGATTGATCCAACCTAGATACAGAGGATCTACCAAGGATAATCCAAATTAGAAATAACAGTCCTTCGGTAATGATTGGAGATAACTGTATATGGAATAATGCTGACTATGATTGAGCTAACACTAAAACCAATACACAAGTGTGTTATAATGCGTCCTGGAAAGCATGAAGGCGTAGTGAAGAATGAAAAAGAAATGTATGGATAAAGGGTCTAAAGAAAGAAGCCCTCCACACAACTTAAGGTAGAAACCGGGTCAATACATATGCTGTCAGAATCACAAGTTGATTGCTGACATTGAAAACGACATCATGGACCCAGTGATGCAATGCACAACCCTTCCCAGCCATTCGAGTTGTTGCTCAAATCACAGTAACTTGTCTCACTTGTCACGGAATAACACACGTTATCTATTGACATCCATTCCGAGATCGTTGGTATTGAAATAGTTTTGGCAAACTGCTCCAGCCTCCGATTACTAAAACCAAAATGCACAATCGAGTCTAGAGCCAAGAGATCAATCAAAAGCTCGTTAGACACATTCCAAGCAAACACTTGATTTGAACATTATCATTGGATATTTTGCCAAACATTCAAGAGTGATACACGTTAGTATTCACAATGACAATGGAAATCCTTCCAGTGTCATCATCAAACAGCACTGCGGTAGGTGACTTGCGAGATTCTATATGAATCAAACTTGTGACAACTGGATATCGATTTGGTCCAGTAAATGAATTGACGGTTGATGAATTTTGATAAAAACATGACACTCGTGATGTGTTACAAAAACACTATTTAACAGAGTGACACGTCGATTGATTTTCAAATCAATTTTCTCGTTTTTAATGACACTAACGTATACCTGCAGGTCAAAACGGTGGTATCGGCAACCTCAATCCCATTCATCATGCCAATCTACGAAGGACATACCCTGCAGGTGTTAGTCCATAGCCAAAAATACAAAATCCAAAGTATTTTCTTCTTGACAGCATTAAGTATGACTAACAGTTTTAGCAAGCAGTCTAACAGTACTAATCCATTACAAAACTTTTACAAAAACATAAAGAGATATAGACATTAAGGATTAAGCATTCCAATACTTGAGACCAAGTACTGAAACCTTCCAGCATCAAAACCTTTTGTAAGAAGATCTGCAACATTATAATCAGTATGAATTTTAACCATTTGTATTAACTTTTTAGCATTGCAATCTCTTATAAAATGATGCCTAATCTCTATATGTTTTGTTTTAGAATGTTGAACAGGATTTTCAATAATGCAAATAGTACTGTTATTGTCAATATTAATGACAGTATTCATGAAATTGTACCCATAATCCAGCAATTGATTCTAAATCCAGAGTACTTGTCTACAACAACTAGCAGCAGCCACATATTCAACTTTAGTTGTAGAGGTGGCAACTACTATTTGCTTCTTACACTGCCAAGATATCAACCTGTTTCCCAAAAACTGATAACCTCCAGTTGTAGACTTCCTATCTTGAGTTTCTCTAGCATAGTCACTATCTATATAAGCAACCAGTTCAAATGGAGAATCCCTAGAATACCAAAGGCCTAAAGTTGGTTTGCCTTTCAAATATCTAAAAATTCTCTTTACAGCTAAGAGATGTGATGTCTTTGGAGTAACTTGAAATCTGGCACATGCACATACTGCAAACATAATATCTGGCCTAGATGCTGTGAGATACATCAAAGACCCAATCATAGATCTATAGAGATGTACATCAACATCATCAGCATCTCCATCTTTGACTAAGGGCTTTTCCAGATCAACTGGAGTTGAAGCAGACTTCACATCAGTGTAGTTGAATTTCTTCAAAATCTCAGCTACATATTTATCTTGACTGATAAATATTCCATCTTCCTTCTGTTGTACTTGTAATCCTAGAAAGAAAGTAAGTTCTCCCATAGAACTCATCTGAAACTTATCCTTCATGAGCTTCTCAAATCCAGTACACAGATCCTTGTTTGTAGAGCCAAAGATAATGTCATCAACATAAACCTGTACAAGCAAAATATCTCCTTTTTGCTTCTTGATAAATAATGTCTGATCTATCTTGCCTCTTTTAAACCCATTTCCTAACAGATAGTTAGCCAATGTTTCATACCATGCTCTTGGTGCTTGATGCAAACCATAAAGTGCCTTGACCACCATGTAAACTTTGTCTGGATGATCAGGATCTTTAAATCCTAGTGGTTGAGTAACATAAACTTCTTCCTCAATAGTTCCATATAAGAAAGCACTCTTTACATCCATTTGATATACCAAAAAACCCATAAAAGAAGCATAGGCTAAAAACAATCTTATTGCCTCAATTCTTGCCACAGGAGCAAAAACTTCTTCATAATCAATACCTTCTTCTTGTCTATGACCATGTGCAACTAACCTTGCTTTATTCCTAATCATAATACCCCTTTCATCTTTCTTGGTTTTGAAGACCCATTTTGTTCCAATGGCCCTCTTTCTAATAGGCAAATCCACAAGTATCCAAACCTGTTGAAGTTTGAATTGCAGAAGTTCTTCCTGCATTGCTTCCACCCAAGACGAATCAGATAGAGCTTTATCAATGCTTGTTGGTTCAATCTGTGATAGGAAACAAGCATATAAACAAGTATTTAGGGTATCATGTGTTTTCTGTTCATATACCACAATGAGAAACCCTTGTTCAGAAGTAGGTTTTATCATTCTTCTTGTCTGAACAAATGACTTCACATCACCAATCACATTTTCAATTAGGTGATCCTTATGAATTCTTGTATTGGGAGTGGTTGGAACTGTATAGGAATTTATGATGATCCCCAAATCAACTTCTGGTTCATCTTCATCACTGAAGAACTCAACATGAGTGGCTTCAAGTGTATGACTAGCTCCCATAGTGAACATGTCTTTAGGGCTATCTTGATCATATGAACTAGCAGTATTAACTGATGGATCAATAGTATTATGTTTAGAACTACCAGTATTAACATCAGGACTGGCAGTATTAACATGTTGTCCAACATCATTAACTTCTTTAGGACTGCTATTGTCTTCAAACTTATCTTGTTCATCCTTCTCATTATCTGAACCATCTCCATCCTGCTTTTAATCATCTGCAGCAGATTTTGGTTCACCATTATCAACATCCTTGTAAGGTGAATCAAAGTATGAAGCATCTTTCCAAATTAGCATCACAATGCAATCTTGACTAATTTCTTCTGATGTACATGCATTAAGTTCTCCTTGTATACCTGCAAATTCATTAGAAATTGTACCTGCAGTAACTGGTACATAGTTCATAGACTGGGTTAGAGAATCAATATCAAACAACCACTTTGGATCATTCCCTTCTATCATAGGCTTATTCTCTAAAAAACCCAATATGCAAGTTTTCTTCTACTCTGCTGGTTCTAGTGTTGTATACCCTAAAAGCTTTACTACTCAAAGAATATCCAACAAAGAAACCTTCATTACTTTTGCCATCAAACTTGCCTAAATTGTCTAAAGTATTAAGAATAGTAACATGACATCCAAATGGTCTCATAAAACTTAGAGCTGGTTTAAAACATCTAAAAAGTTCATAAGGTGTCTTGTTATGAGGCTTGCCTACTAAGACCCTATTCTATACATAGCAAGCAGTACTAACTGCTTCAGCCTAAAATGTGGTAGGTAACTTAGAGTCAGCTAACATTGTTTTATCAGCCTCAAT